>CAJHUC010002692.1:0-50497 GCA_905146915.1 Ostreobium quekettii
GAAGTATTTCAACGCACTGTGCGCCAACAAGAAGGAAGATGAGACCACTGGGGCTCCTCAGCCGCAATATAGGCTGCTGGGGAACAAGATTCACATGGAGTTTCCGAGAACCAGGGGAGATGAAATGGCTGAGACTGAGCGGAAGCAGGTACTGCCTGAATGGCCTTCGGGGTGCACATCGAGATCAGCACTGGCTTTGCAAGTGCTAGAGACTGCTCTTCAACTCACAGCCAAGTTTCTGCCTTCCTGAGCAGCTGCCTGGGCGCCCATCTTGCCCTGTATTACAGCTACCCAGCCATGCGCACCTAGGACGCATGCACAAATCATCATGTGGGCAAAGACTGGCCCTTTCAGGAGATGAGTTTTGTGATTGTGGATCGTTCTCGAGATCTGCTGACACAGGACACAAAGGGCAGTGCTGTCATTTGTTGGTACTCCATGTCATATGATTAGCAGCAACAAGCTGCACGCAGATGTGTAGCCAGGTGCAAATTGGGAGCAGGGTGCTTAATCCCATACTGGGTTTTTCAGGAACTCTCTGCAGAACGAGCTTATGACATCTTGAAGCATGTAAGCGATGAGGATTATGAGGCTCTGGGGTTCAATGTGAAGATGGCTCGACCAGACTGGTTCATCCTCACGATCCTGCCAGTGCCTCCTCCATATGTGAGGCCTTCAGTGATGATGGACAGCTCTGCAAGGTGTGTTTCCTGAGTCAGACCAGTTCTTCAGGAGACTCAAAACAGGGTGCTTGTCTGGGTGCTGGTCCATGCTCTGGTGTTCATCGACTTGCTTGGGAAGGGCCTGCAGGCTCTTCAAGTTGAATTCCGCTTTTCCTCACAGTTCCCATGCCTTGGTGCTTGGCTGTCTCAACGGCAAGGAAAACTGCCACTGGATTTGCTGCCACTGTGCAAAAATAGTGGTCAGACAGCAGCCCTGGAGATCTTGCAGGCAGTCGAACAGCTGCATGGGGGTCCGGATTGATGCCAAGGAGCACAATGCAACCAGGGAAGCGTGTGCACAACAGTGTTGCTCTTTCCTCTTGCTTTTACTGTCGACAATGTAGCAATTTGAATCTGGCGGGCGGGCGGAAGGAAGTACGCCATCTATTTTGCTGACAAAGTGCTCATTACTTGGCCCTTGAACAACTCAACATTGCTTTTCGACTTTGAAACCTCTTCAGGTCACAGCTGCAGGGTGGGATCTGAAAACCATTTCGTCTCTGCAATCCCATCCTTGGCACTTTAGGGGTGTTGCAGCAGCTGTTGCCAAGCTCAAAATATTGCTCTGGCCAGGTCCTGAGGTGTCAGGAAAGCCAGTTTCCAGACCACACAGAAAGTTCTGATATTCACAGTCCAGCCTGCTTCCTGCTGCTCAGGTGTGAAGACGACTTGACACACAAGCTGTTTGACATCATCCGTGCCAACAACGACCTGCGACGTCAGGAACAGAATGGAGCCCCACAGCATATCATCAACGAGTACAGTGACTTGTTGCAGTTCCACATCACCACCTACTTCGACAACACGATTCCAGGCATGCCCAGGTCCAACCAGCGGTCTGGACGTCCGATCAAGTCAATCAGCCAGAGACTGAAAGGGAAGGAGGGCAGGATCCGAGGGAACTTGATGGGGAAGCGAGTGGACTTTTCTGCGCGGACAGTCATCACTGGTGACGCAAACATTGGAATCGACGAATTGGGCATCCCATGGTCCATCGCTCTGAACATGACATACCCGGAGACAGTCACACCTTTCAACTATGAGAAGTGAGCGTGTGTCAGAACATTGAGTGCTTGACTGCTGTAACCTGTGCAACCATTGACCCAGGTGTGAACTGTGCATGTGCATGGCCAGAAACAAATCAACTGTTGCTCAGCCACTGTCAAAGGCACTCCATTCATATAGCTGTTGGTATTTGAACCTGCTGGTTTGGACTTTGGAACTGTGATTGTTTGCTTGATATAAGCAGTGTTGTGGCTGGGCCTCAAATTTCCAACTCAAATTGAAACGGCGGCACCGATGGCAGGACTTAGTTTTCGAGGCAGGCAGCTGCTGGTGGCACCAAGTGCAACTAACCAAAAGGATTGGAACTTCTTGTGATGTTGTTCAGCAGCTGTGCTGGTTTCTGGTTGAAATTCCTAGTGGCGCTTGTTGTGTGATTGGATGTGGTTTTGCTGAGCAGGTTGAAGAAACTTGTGGAAAATGGGCCCCATCCGCCAGCTGGTGAGACTGGGGTGATGTTCATCATCCGTGAAGATGGGCGCCGTCTGGATTTGCGGTGAGGGCAAGCTGTTGCCTTGTGTGTTTTGATATCTTGCAAAACGTTTGTGTTTGCCCATGCATTGTAGGGCGAGCACAGAGTTCCACGATCCCAATAGCAACGGGCTTCGAAAACACCTGAACATGTGGCTTGCTGTCTGTTCAGTGTGTTGTTTGTTCTCTTGCTGATGGGAGGACACAATTCGCTATCATTCTTTGACAGGATGGGAAATTTAGATGCTTGTGTTCCAAAGGTAAGATGCAAATTTGTATCGCTTGGCTCTTGTGTAAGAAATCTAGCCTTCAGTCCAGAGCTGCAAGGGATGATTTTTGCATTGATTCCAGCCTGTGATTGCTGATTGAAAGGTACCTAAAGAAGGACAGCGACAGGCACTTGGAGATGGGGTACAAGGCAAGTTGACAGGAGGATGGTGGCTTGTTCTTTGGCACTTCCTGTAGCACTGTTTTAAAGAGAAGAGAAGCCGTGTCATACACTGAAGACGCTCTTGAGCGAGAAAGTCCATTCAGTCAAGACATAACAGACATGCACTGAGTGCACTGGGACCCAGGAGCAATGGAAGCATTATCAGGAACTTCTTCTAGTCAGCAAAGCTTTGTATGGAAGTGTGCAGCCCGTGGGATCGGCAACTGACAATAAGATGAATGAAGTGCAGCAACCAAGCAATGACTGGGCCTGCATGCACCTGTGAATTTCGAACATCTGCTGCATAATACATGCAGTTGTGCACACAACTGCAAATGCAACTGATGTTCCAAGATGCTGCTGCAAATGACAGTAAAGACCCTGGCAACTTTGCCCTACGGTCACCCACCAGTGGCACTTGTGTCAGCATGGACATCTGGTGTACCCAGGCCTTTGCCCAACAACATGCACTGCCTTGTCGCCTTTTGTCAAATGTATTCAGAGGATTGGCTGCAGACATGCAGACCTGGTGTTATGAGTGTTGCACAGTGCATGGACATGCCTTGACGTGCTCAAGTCTGTGGCAGGTGGAGAGGCACCTGATGAATGGCGATGTCGTGCTCTTTAACCGACAGCCATCATTGCACAAGATGTCAATGATGGTAAGATCTGTTACAAAATGAGAAAGAAACAAGCCATGCAAAGGGCACTGCCTCCTAAGCAAGTGTATGCGAGACTCCTTTGCATGCTGTGAAAAGATGGAATACAGTCTCCGATGCGAAATGATGAGCACACAGCACAAGCAACACAATATGCAAGTAATCGTGCACTCTTGGATATGTCAACAATGGTATGATTTGCTGATTGTCTTTCCTGGATTTCTGTTTTTTGGGTACCCGTTATGTGCCAATGTTAGTCATGATCAGTGCAGAAGCAAGTATAGAGGAGCCCCGATGTTACGAATCTGCAGCATAGCATCCATTCATTGATGCCTTTGACTGGGCAGCTCTGCCGAAATGAAAACAGCTGTATTTCTTAAAGCAACGATGCTTGCAAGGTAGTGTTTGTGGCTAATTCTCCTCGTACATTCTTGTTGTTGGTATGTGACACACTTGTGTCATTGTCAATTGTTTTGTTCAGGGTCACAGGGTGAAGATCCTTCCATATAGTACCTTCCGTTTAAACCTAGCGGTTACGTCGCCATACAATGCCGACTTCGATGGTGATGAGATGAACATGCATGTTCCTCAAACACCTGAAACTAGGGCAGAGACGCTTGAGCTCATGATGGTGCCCAAGTGTGTCGTTTCTCCACAGGTGGGTTGGACACCTGGCTTGGCTGTAATGTCATAAGATCGTTGTTCAACAGATTTGTGGTGTGCACATGCACATGAACCATCTGGATGCCATCCTGTGCAACTGAATTGACATCAAATACACTGGATGTGGAGCAGCACACTAATCAATAGGGAGATTGCGTTGAAAATTTATGTCTTTGACTGTGATCAACACGGTTTCCAGTGCAGCATTGAATCCCCATGGAACCCTTGCTTGTTTTATAGACTGCCAATTGCGATTATTGATCTTGTTGCTGTTATCACGTCGGCAGCACTTTTCATGCTGACCAGGGGGCTGTACCTACCAGCATGGAAATCTCAGCGTGCTTGTTTGCTGACAGTGAAAAGGCATGTTGGGGTGGTGCTTGTTGGGCCCTTGCGGAGGCTGGCCAAATGGGGAGCTACTGCTTCTGGATGGCCCACGGCGTTTTAATATGTCACAGGCAAAAGGCGTTTGCTGCTAATGGACAGATTTGTTGCCCTTTTGAAGTCTGCCACAGCAGAGAATGGGCACAATGAAAGCAGTTTCAGGTGCTTGCCGTTGAAAATGGAGTTTTGTTGGGTTTCACTTGGTGCTTTTCCCTACTTAAGTGAGGAGGAATGGCTTCACCTCTTGATGCAGGCGAACAAGCCCGTGATTGGAATAGTGCAGGACCCATTGCTGGGGTGCCGACTCATCACCAAGAGGGACACATTCATTGATAAGGAGTTGTTCATGAACATCCTGCTGCACATGGATGGATGGGACGGCAAGATACCGCAGCCCACTATCCTGAAGCCCAAGGTGCTGTGGACCGGCAAGCAGGTCTTCAGCATGTTCCTTCCCAAAGTCAATGTGCGGCGAGAGGCACAGTGGTACAAGGATAAGGAGCCAGAGGACTTCTCCCCAGAAGACACCCAGGTGTTTGTGTGCTTCTGCATGCTGATGCATGCCACACAGGAAGTAAATCCTGTACATATGGTACAACAGAGACGATGCTAAATGTCACAGATTTCTCTCCAAAGGCTTGTGGATGCTTGAATGGCAGCACTGGGATATGTGCCCAGTGCTTGATTCAATGTGTGCATCGATGCGTGCCATAAGCTGTGCCTGGCACCAGTTGTTGTAGGTTGAGCATCCCTCTGCGTGCGGATGCATATTATATGTTATTAGCATTCAATGCGAGAGGCACGCACCCAGCTGTTATCAACGTCTGCTGGTGGCTTGCTGAAATGGCCACAGTGCCTGCTAGCATGAGAATCTTCGAGAATATCTTATAGACTCTTAGAGGCTCTTGGAGAATCTTCAACACAGAAATCCTAATGGTGAGGAATATGTGTGACGGTTACTGCAAGATGGGCCCAGGCAAGGGTTGTGGAGAGGGCGTTGGGGTCCCGGGAGGGCATTGTTGCATTTCGTTTCATCACACTTGTACATATGAAAAGCCCAAAAGAAACAAATACCTTGTGCATTTCAGGCATAAAGTACGTAGCACCTCCTAGTGTGAAGCCGTTGCTTTCCCAAGCAAGTACGCACCCACACTCCACCATTGGAAGCACACTGTGTGGCATTCGTTTTCTCTCCTTAGGAATTCTCTGCAGCCCCTGACCGCAGAGCGTTCAATCTCAGGTGCTAATCCAGAATGGGGAGCTGCTGATGGGAACGCTGTGCAAGAGCACACTGGGCAAGTCCGGAGGGGGTCTGGTGCACACAATATGGATGGAGAAAGGGCCAGAGGCGGCCAGGGGCTTTCTCAACAACACTCAGTACACTGTGAACCACTGGCTCCTGCAGCACGGCTTCAGCATTGGAATTGGTGACACAGTTGCTGACACCAGCACCATGAGGGCCATCAATGACATCATCAACGAGGTAAGTGTTCAAACATACCTGCAGTTGTTGCCATTGTGTTTTAGATTTGTGCTTCACCAGCACTGCAGAATGTTACTTTTGTGTCCTGTGGTTCGCATCTCAAAAGAGGTCAAAAACCTCAGACCCCTCCATCCCCCTGCTAAGGCCCAGTGTTGTTCATCGGGTGAGACGACTTTGTCCGGGTACAAACTGCTGCTGCTGTTTATTCTGTCCTTGATGATTTTGTGGTTGTTGGTGTTGTTGCATCTTGTCTGGTTCCTTTGTTGTTTTGGTACCCATTTGCACCTTTTGGCGGGCCGTCTGTGTTTTCAACACAGCTCACCACCACATCGATTAGCAGCAGTACTGTTGTGTCTGCATCCGGGATCACAAATATGCCTTGCAGAAACAATGGAGCCAATGACCAGTGTCATTAGCATCCAAAACCTGGGAGAGTGGGGCACAACAATGCTCTGTGTACACAGTAGACAGTTGTGGGCATAAGCTTGCACTCCTGTGTTTTGGTGCAGCACAGCATGGATGGGTGATTTCACTCCTCATTCGATGCCCACATCGAAGAATTGGCATTTTCATGTGGGCGTAGAGTGTCATTTTCAGGAAACACTTTCCCTGTTGGGGTAAATGCATCGTGTTCAGGAATTCAGTAGGGAACACTCTTTGACTCCTAGCTCAGCTTCTTGACACCCCACTTGCATGACACAGGCCAAGATCCAAGTGAAGGATGTGATCGAAAAGTTCCAGTGTGGCAAGCTGGAGGCCCAGCCTGGACGCAGCATCATGGACTCCTTTGAGCACAAGGTGAACCAGACCCTCAATGAAGCCCGTGACAGTGCGGGCCAGAAGGCACAGCACAGCCTCAAGTACACCAACAATGTGGTGCGCATGGTCACGGCGGGCTCCAAGGGCTCCTTCATCAACATATCGCAGATGATCGCGTGTGTGGGACAGCAGAATGTGGAGGGCAAACGTATTCCCTTTGGCTTCAGCCAGCGCACACTGCCACACTTCACCAAAGATGACTTTGGGCCAGAGAGCCGTGGTTTTGTGGAGAACTCATACCTGCGGGGGCTGACACCTCAGGAATTCTTTTTCCATGCCATGGGTGGTCGTGAGGGGTTGATCGACACAGCAGTGAAAACTTCCAGCACAGGGTACATTCAGAGGCGGTTGGTGAAGGCAATGGTGAGGCTCAGCTACCTGGCATTGAGGCTTGGAGATTGTAAGCGAATTGAAGTTTTGCTTGGTTGCACTTGTGTGGATTGCAAGCAGTGTACCATTTACCTCCAACAAGGTGCTGAAAGGACTGTGCACCAAGGTGCCCTGGGTCTTGTGCGATCATCCAATTGTGGAAAGCGATGGTGTTGGTGCTTGTAGTGCTTTGTTGAAATTTGCAACAATCTGTTGGTAATCCAGGTTGTGCTTTTCGGTGTAGTAAGTTGGTTGCAGCGTTTTGTCCAGCACTAATTGTTGAAATGGATGCCCATTGGAAAGTCAAACCACTGGGCTCTCTTGTTGATTTTAAAATTCCTGTGCAGTCCAAACTTGTTGGTGGAGAAACAATAGTAGCATGAACTTATCTGTATTGCTTGACACCAACTGGTTGCATCAACCTCCTAGCATAGCAAACACCTGAAAATGCACTAGTGGGCGTGGCAGGTCACTTCGTCTTAAATTCATTGTCCACACACATTGTCCATCGATCTGTGTGTGTCTTCCTGGCTCAACCACTGTTGTCAGGACTCAGATGGTGGCAGAGTACTGATGTATTGTATCCTGTTCGATGTAGTCCATGAGAACTCAACACTTGTTCGTTGACACCATTTTCAAGTTGCTGAGTACAGGTGCTCTTCTGGCTTCAAGATGAAGGCTGGATGCCAATGTTGTTTTCCTGGTGCTTTTGAGAGTACCCCACTGTCCGCAACAGGATGGAATTCTAGCACAACCTTTGGAGATAGATGCACATTTCATGGCATGTTTCAATTTCTTTTGAGAATCGTCAGCCTGTGCCCTTGCAGGAGGACCTCATGATCCGTTATGACGGCACAGTTCGGAACTCTGCTGGAGAGGTTGTGCAGTTCCTGTACGGGGATGATGGTATGGATGGTGTTGGGATCGAGGCCCAGAAAATGGAGCACCTGCGCATGGATGACACCACATTGGAGAGGATGTACAGAATTGACCTTGACTCTGACTTCAAACCTGACTGGATCGAGACTTCTCATTGGGAAGAGATGAGGAGCGATCTTGAAGTTCGAGAGATCTTGGACACGGAGTATGAGGTGTGCAAGGGCGAAAGTGGCAAACAAACTTGTTGTTGATCCGCATGCTTGTGTGTATGCAAATGTTTTCTGGCAGCAAGTCTGTTCCAGGCTTATTTCGGTGGCAAGTGTGTGTGGGGGGCTGTGGGGTTGGGGATTGGGGACACATTCCTCTCACATAACAGTGTTTTTTGAAGGTTTGGGTCTTTACCTGTTCAACCATGCAAGGAACTATGTACAAATGCATGGCTGTACGCTGAATGTGCAAAACGATGTGGAGAAATGAGCGCAATTCAGGCAGCTTCTCTCAGTCATCCTGCTGGACCAATTGATAGCCATGGTGTTGTGCACCTTGACATGGAAATGGTTAAGAGGCTTCTGAATTTTAAAAAAAGAAAACTTGCTGCTTGCAAAGGGCCCATCGCTGAGCCATCTTGCTTGCCCGCTCTCTTGCAGACAATCTTGCAAGACTTGCACATCTTGCGAACACAGATCCTGGAGAATGGCAGGCCTAGGGTCCATTTGCCTGTGAACATCAAGCGCCTCATATGGAACGCTCAGAAAATGTTCAAGTGCAAGCCCCACAAACGGAAGTCGACAGGCCTTAGTCCATTATACATTATCGAGAAAGTGCAGGAGATCGCTGAGAAGATCATCGTGGTGCCTGGAGATGATCTGTTGTCCCAGGAGGCCCAGGTCAATGCCACCTTTCTGTTCATGTCATTGATGAGGAACACCCTTGCAGCAAAGAGGGTGCTGAGGGACTATCGTCTCACACGGGACGCCTTCGATTGGGTGGTGGGGGAAGTGGTCTCCAGGTTCCACATGGTGAGACAACTGGCATTTGGCCTTGCATGCTTTTCCTGCTGGATGCCCTCTCTGTGGGTTGTGTTGTGGATCCCATCTGCCTTCTCATGGGAATGCAGGGCCTTCATGCCTGAGAAGCGATACTGACATTGGCACAGCCGACAGTTTGTTGTCGCCCAATTGTTCCCAGACAGGAAACCCTGGTATAGTTGAGGACATTCACATGGATGTCCAAATGATCGAGTAGTAGGAGGCTGTGGCAGAGAAGTAATAGCCTGCAGAGTGTTTCATCACCCAACCCAGTGAATGGGGCAGCAGAGAGAGCACCCTGAGTGGTGCAGCAGATTGCTGCAGCGGGAAATGCAGTGGCTGGCAGGAAACTGCATGAACTGTGAGCACTTGTGCTTCTGCTGTGTCTCTACAAATCCGGTCAAGCATGGGTAAACTGTCTCGTGTTGTCCTGACTGTTTCCCAGCTGTGAACTGCTGCCTTCGATGCTCCTTTCCACACTTCAGTGTTGCTGCAACCCTTTTTACAGAATCGCATAGCTGACAACTGCAGTGTGCGATCCTTTGAATACATTTGTTGAGTAGTGGCCAAGCGCAGCCCTTGCATCTGCACTTCGATGTTGGGCACGTGGCTGTGCACACAGTGTCCGAAAAACGATATCTTGGAAAAGTGCAAGTCAATGACAGTTGTGGTCTTTTGAGATGTGTTGTGTTGTTGGCCTGCAGGCAAAGTGCCATCCAGGAGAGTGCATAGGCACTATTGCGGCCCAGTCAGTGGGTGAGCCGACGACACAGATGACGCTGAACACATTCCACTTTGCCGGTGTGTCTGCCAAGAATGTGACGCTTGGTGTTCCAAGGCTGACAGAGATCATAAACATAGCAAAGAACATCAAGACGCCCTCGCTTTCGGTATACTTGAATGGGGAAGCCAGATACAACAAAGAAAAGGCAAAGGAGATTCAGTGTGACCTGGAATTCACAAGGCTCAGGAATGTTGTTCAGGTGGGATTTGCTGCATGTGACGTGCATGGGTTCAGCTGTGGTCACATGGTGTGGACAGGCAATAAATGACTAGCACGTGACAGGGCATTCTTGTTCTTTGCAGCGTTCGTTGTTGCACACAACGTGTGATGCAGTCAAACGCCATCATCTCCCACATAATGCAACAGGTTCTCAAACTCCTGCTTTGGAGAGTCCTAGCTGCCCAACATGTTTTCAGTGCCATTTTCAACTACACTGTCATGCATGAAGCCTTTAAGCTGGGGAGCATGTGCAATTTCATTTTGCGGCGGTTCTATCTGGCATTGGCATATGTGCTTTTCTTGCGATGTCCAGGTGTTTGAATGGTGTGCTGAACAGTGTCAGCTGTGGCGATTTTCACCACAGTTCTTGGAATTGATTAGCATGTCAGCCAACTGGTCGCAAGTCTACGGGTGTGTTGCATTCCAGCAGACACAACATACATCACAATCCTGCTGTGGAACTGGACATCTTCTGGCAGGCGCAATGACATTGCTGTGACAAGTGTTGACAAGTGCTATCAGTGTGGGTTCCCAGAACACCTTGCCCCGCCAAGAGCGTGCTGGCTTCTGGTTGTGTGTGTGCTGTGCAGACTCTCTGAAACTTTATTGCCCATGGACGTGTGCACAGACCACAGAAATTTGGTATGACCCAGACCCTCTGACCTCCGTGGTCCCTGAAGACAAGGAGTGGGTCGATCAGTACTATGTATTGGGCTTTGACGAGGATGTGGACCAGGCCCGATTAACACCGTGGGTGCTCAGGATCGTCCTCCAAAAGGAGATGATGTTGGACAAGAGCCTTACTCTGAAAAAGATCGCAGAAAAGATCAGCTTGAATTATGAGGACTTCTTGTACTGCATATTCACGGATGACAATGCCAATGTGTTGGTGCTGCGGGTGAGTGCAGGAGAAGAGTTGCCTGTTCTGGCCATCTTGAACTATGGAACACACTGACAGCAGATAAGAATGGTTCTTGCCTGCCATGGGTGTCATTTCTATTCACAGAAGTTCACCTTGTGGAACTGCCATCACATCTCTATGAGTCCAGGACTTCTGAATGGGCTGTTGCAATGGGCGTTTTGCAATTGAATGCTCTGGACTTGTACCACGCACATCGGAAAGTAAGATGATGGTAGGGCAGTGGTCCGAATTCCCAGCAGGCTGCACCGGTAGTTCCTTGCAATGATGCATTGTTGGTGGTTCAGGTTCGCATTGTCGCTGATGAGATGAGCAAGGGCGAAGGGGATTATGCTGACTACAGCGAGGCACTTCGAAAGTTAGAGCAGATGCTCTTGGAACTGGAGATCCAGGGTATACCCAACATAAACAAGGTGTTTATTAGGGAGGAGAAGAGCGACGTCATCGATTTCGAAGGAGGCACTGGGTACCGCGAACGTGAGTGCCATGCTCAGGCCATTGTGATGTGAGCTGCATAGCAGTGTGTGCAGTGTCCTGAAACTTTCTTTAGTGGTGGTTACTGAACAGAGATATTCTTGACAGTCAACTGTCAGGGCAACATAGGGCAATGCCAGTGTCTAAATTTTTTAAGAGTGCACATTACCTGGCTCAAACAGATGCTGCCGGTGATCCAATATGTGCGTGCTCTTCATTGCACATTGGAATAGTCTGCGCCATGAGTTGTGGATGGGTTTTCAACGACAGAAGAATGCCTTGCTGACATAACAATAATGGGGCAAGCAACGGCAGTATGAGTTGTATGCTTCTTGCATGACCTTCCCTAGAGCACGATCTTGACAAATGCGGAATAGCTCTCCGCAGTTGTGCACATAAAAGCAGAGTGAAACTTTTACTATATGCTCTGAAATGACAAAATTCCCAGGTTAATTTTACCCTCATGCGCTTGCTTGGCTGGTCATTTGCAGATAAGGAGTGTTTATTAGACACGGAGGGAGTGAACTTGCTAGAAGTAATGTGTCAGCCGGGTGTTGACTACACTCGAACGACAAGCAACCACATGGTGGAGGTGTTTTCCGTGTTGGGCATCGAGGCTGTCAGGAGCGGCCTGCTGAAGGAATTGAGAGGCGTCATCGAGTTCGACGGGTCCTATGTGAACTATCGACATTTGGCCATATTGTGTGACACAATGACCTACAGGTGGGAAGACTCTTTGGGGGATCGTGTTTTGGGCTTCTTGCTCCAAAGGGTGGTGCTTCACAGCCCCATCGTTTCATGTTTGGCACCCCCTCGTATTTTTTTCCAACGTCCACACCTGCTCACAGGCAGTTCACGTGACATGTCTCGCCTTTCGCCATGCCCGTGACTATGCAGTTTTGCTGATGCCCGCAAAAAGATTCCAAATCATGTATTAGTGTGTTGAAAGAGGCTCACATTGTTTGCTGGGGAGGCAAGTGCCAGTGGCACCCGCGTTTCCGCCTGCAAAAAGCACCCGTCCGTAACGAGCACTGTGATGCATCCAGGGGCCACATGATGGCGATCACGAGGCACGGCATCAACCGCAGCGAGAAGAGTCCCCTCGCGCAGTCCAGCTTTGAGGAGACCGTGGACGTCCTGTTCAGGGCGGCCATGAATGCCGAGGTGGACATCATGCAGGGCGTCTCGGAGAACGTCATGCTGGGCCAGCTGTGCCCCATCGGCACAGGCTGTTTCGACCTGCTGCTCAACGAGCGCATGCTGATGGATGCGGTGGACGTGGAGCAGATGGGGTATGACGTTCCCGACCTGGCCATGACCAACCTGGGCCACCTCACGCCGGGGCGGTCCCCAGGCCTGACGCCCGGCCGCGCGTCTCCCAGCTTCCTGATGTCCCCGGGCATGGGCTCCCCGGTGCCCAACAACGTCCTCTTCTCCCCCGGGGACAGGGGCCCCTTCTCTCCCACCCCAACGACGCCGGGGCCGTACTACTCTGCCTCGCCCCTGCCCCCGGGTCAGTCGCCCTCTAGCCCGCAGTACTCGCCCACGAGCCCCTCCTACACGCCCAAGACCCTGTCGCAGACGTCGCCGGGCTACTCGCCGACGTCCCCGACCTACTCTCCGACTTCGCCTTCCTACTCCCCGAGCTCCCCCTCCTACTCCCCCACCTCCCCCTCCTACTCCCCCACCTCCCCCTCCTACTCCCCCACCTCCCCTTCCTATTCCCCCACCTCCCCTTCATACTCCCCAACATCTCCCTCCTACTCCCCGACATCCCCCTCTTATTCCCCCACCTCCCCCTCATATTCCCCCACCTCCCCCTCGTATTCCCCAACCTCCCCTTCCTATTCTCCCGCCTCCCCCTCCTACTCCCCCACCTCCCCATCTTACTCCCCCGCTTCTCCTTCCTACTCCCCAACCTCCCCTTCGTTCTCCCCGGCCTCCCCAAAGTACTCTCCGACGAGCCCCCAGTACTCCCCGACGAGTCCCCAGTACTCTCCGACGAGTCCACAGTACTCTCCTGGAGGCAGGCCATCGGACCCGGCCACGTCTCCAGGCTACTCTCCCTCGTCGCCCGTCTACTCCCCCACCTCCCCGCAGTACTCGGGTGGTGCAAGCCCCAACTACTCCCCGACGTCTCCCAAGTACTCCATGTCGCCGAGGTACTCGCCCTCCTCTCCGCAGTACTCGGGGGGCGCGTCGCCCAACTACTCTCCGACGTCACCGCAGTACGTTGGGGGCGCCTCCCCGTCGTCGCCCAACTACTCGCCGACGTCACCGCAGTACATCGCAGGGGCGTCGCCCTCGTCGCCCAACTACTCCCCGACTTCGCCCCAGTACGTGGCGCGGGCGTCACCATCGAGCCCCAACTACTCGCCGACGTCGCCGAGGTACTCTCCATCGAGCCCGGCAGGCCGCTTGTCGCCCAGCTACTCACCGACGTCTCCCATTCAGTCGCCGGGCGCGGACGGCTACGCGACGTACTCCCCAACGTCTCCCCTGACGTCTCCTGGGAGCGGATCAGGGGCAGGGGCCAGGAGGGCCAGCGGAGGCGGGAGCAGCTCGCCCAGCTACTCGCCGACGTCGCCTGAGTATTCGCCAGGGGTCACAGGAGGATCCACAGGACGCAGGACGTACTCGCCAGAGTCACCGACCTACTCGCCATCGTCGCCGCAGGTGAACTGAGGAATGTAGAGGACGGAATGGCCCGTGGAAAATGTCCAAATGTGAGGGTTGGGCTCCTGGATCGGTGGGGATAAGTGGACGGCGTCTGAAGGCGTTGGGACGGCGATATCCGCAATTGAGTGCTCGCAGGGAACAGGCACAGAGAAGACTGAACAAAGGGGGAGTTGAGGTGCAGGGATTTTGTGTGTGCCGGGGGGGGACATGTACAAACAAGGTGGGAAGGGGCGGCGACCCACGCCGCCATGGTGCTCATCTGGCAAGGCCTTGCACGGGATATGTGGGTTTGGGGCAGGGGGCGGTGGCTCCGGACTTGGACCACATCAGATGTAATGGAACATGGAGTTTGGCGTGCAGGCTGGTCAGTAGTGTGTTTGTCATGGCGCATGCCGCGCATGCCGCGCATGGCGTTTGTGTGGTGCATGCCGCTTGCGTTTGCAGTGCAACCTATGCACTGCTTATGATCTGTGGCCCCTTCCCACATGCAAGGTCATCGGCCTGGAGAATGTCACGGCCATTGAAAAGCGATAGCAGATCAGCACTCGGGCCATCGTCGTATTATCATATGAGGGGTTCTGCCGTTCTGCAGGATATGGTCACAAGTCTCACAGTACACCACAAGCAAGCACAAGTATGCAATGGTCCGTAATGCACCTAATGTAGTGGAATTGACAAATTTGCGCACACTCCACTTCGCCGCAACACAATCCTGCGCAAGTGGCCAATTCTGACACAGTAGCGGCCTGTGCAACAAGTGCCCATGAAAGGCGAAGTCGACGCGGCTCTGCAATTTGCGATATTGGACTGTAAAATGAGAAGCCTGAGTGTGTTAAAGGGCGCATTCCTGCAAAACGATTCTCTACTAGAACCGACTCTATAACACACTGTTCTACGGCACTATTTAATGCAGCAGGAGCAGGCCCTAACAATGTTGCAGCAATCCTGATGCATCAATACTAGCCAGGATTACAGCATTACCAATGCCACGTATTTATTGATGCAAGGCATTTCCGCTGCGTTGCTGCCCGTTGCATCGAACAGGGGCACTGCCGCTGCGCAAACAGGCTGGCACTGGCCCGAAATATATCGGGCAGGGCGGTATCACAGAAAGGATGAAGGCCGTCTAGATAACTGCAAGCATGTGTTGGGCACCTTCTGGCTGGCACAGATCGCTACACCGGGGTATAACATGAGTCATCAAATGCTCAGAAACAAAGAACATCATCTAAGACATCACCATGTGAATTGAGTATGTATATGGCTGTCTTAAGGAAGACAATATGTCGATTTTGGTACGCTTAGCGTCAAACTGTCGATGGGGCGGGGTGGTGGGGTGGGGGTGAGATGTGACTCTAAGAGATTGTGTAATTGACACAAAATCCACACAAGGAAGGAAGGTGCTCATAAACGCCACTGATAAACGTCAAACGACCCCAGACATGCTCCTAGGCCTTCTGCAAGTGTTCGATCTTCAAAGAAGGCCTTAGAGTCCCATTCTTCAACCCGCTTAAAAAAGCACAGCATTCATTATTTTTCTCTTTAGAAGCACTTGGAAGTTGAATGGCACTGTTAGGCAATGTCACTGAGTCATCCTGGCAGCGACATAAGGATTAACGCTGGGCGGGGGGGGGGGGGCGGCGGGGGGGCTCTGAGCTTAACGTCAAATTGACGCTAAGCGTACCAGAATCGACGTAGCGTCTTCCCTTACCATCTCAACAATTGCATAGAAAACGGCCATCGACACAGGCACACATTAATCAACGAGAGGCAGGCTGCCGCGGGTGGCAAAGTGGACATTGACGCGTTGCAGCCCGGGGAAGATGCTTTCAGGCAAACTACAAGGCTGCAACACTAATTAGTGTTGCTCTTGAACCCTGAATTGCTTCTAAGTAGTTTAATGCTTCAAATGACGTAATGTTATCGCCTGCTATTGTGCCTATCCTGGGTGGTTTCGGTTATACACGCGGAGACGCTCGAGAAGCGATGGGGAACGGTCTTGGAAGATTGCGTGGCTAGCAAGGTGATGTCTATCTTGGCAGCCATCTACAATGTTGCGTACTTTGAAACATGTGCCTAGGACAAGGCACTGCAACAGCTCGTGCACGGTGTGTTAGTGCGCGATGACAGGCTCTGAAATTTCTTTGCAAGGCAGCTGGAAAAGCGTGTGTGAATTTCAAACAGTAAAGACTGTTATCACCTGCTCACATTCGCGTTCTTCATGGGCGCCACGTTGGTGCATTCTGAATAACGGGCACACCACCGCCGCACTTGGGGAGCATGAAGGGGAACAGCCTAAAACTCCTCCCGACACAATCCCCAGACGGTTGGTAATGTGACCGATATGCCAGCTGGTGCGCTGCGCGGCACCTTACTGAATAGCAGTTTCATGCACGTCTGTGTGCATATGCAGATACAATGAACAGGCATGCTCGCCGTGATGAATGCTACAAGAGCGTGTCTTCAGGGGTGGGCAGCAAACGTCGTTTTGCATGAGCGCTTGTGTGTACATAGTGCTTCTCTGTTGAGTTTGTGAGCTTCAGGCTTGCTCGCAGCTGTGCGCATCGGTGGCTGCGCCAGATATCATTTTCAAGGCACCAGCGCAGTGTGCTCATCATATAAATTGCAAAGTCAGATCTGCATTTCGACAGCACGATGTATGGATCGTGCTCCTAACACCGACAGGAATGTTTGTTGATTTAAGGAGATTTATGGAATTAACTATCCTGTTAATGGGTTTCTGCGAAGGACGACGATTGGGAGGGCGCGCAACGGCCAGGTCGGGCCGTTCCGCCTTTTTGGGATAGTTTGGGCCATCCATAAGCCGGTTTCTGTCACCCCTGTACTCGGGGTCAGTGCTGCCCGACGTATCCAAGGGCTCTTGGTTTGGACCTTGTACCTTGGGAGCAGTCAAGGGGACCGGTCAAGCTGGCCCTTGGGTTTGGCGAGGAGTTTGGTGGCAAGTAGGAGCGGCTATTTTAGGCGCGACCCTTGGCGCCCCCTTTATCTTGTTTCGCTTCGCGCCAACCCTTTGGCACAACCCGGAACCACCGAGTGGTTCGACCTTCCGGCCTTCGCGCCGAGTCCTTTTTGTATGAACCCCAGCCCGGCTGAACAGTGGCTGCGGGGACAGGCGCTTCGTTTCAACCAGCGCCTCCCTGACCGTCCTATTGAGGTCCCGTGGGTTTCCGACCCCCGCTTACTCCCCCGCTCAGTCAACAACAGGGTCGCCAGGCCGGACTTTACGTCTTTCCCGGCATGGTTCGACGTACGGGAGACCGGCCAGGGCCAGACCATCGCCGCGGCCTTGGGACCCAACTCTAGCTACTTCCAGGAGTACGCGAGCTGGGCGCCGTGGGTCGCATGGCAGTTCGACTACACGGCGGCCTTCGTGGACCTGCTCGCCCATCCGAGTCTACTGCCTTCAATCCGCGATCTTCTCCTGCCGTACGTCTACGCCTCGGTGGCCATTACCGAACGGCAGGTCGACCAACTGCGCCTCCATCAAGTGCACGAGAAGCATCGCGGCACCGGGCTCGAGGGATCCTAGCGCGCGCTGCAATCCCAGATCCCCCTTAGCGAACCCGAAGGCGGCTTCACCTGTTACGAATAGGATGTGGGTGTGGGGTTCCTGCCCTCTTTGAGCCGCGGACCCGCCTCGCCGTACACCTAGGTCCTTACAGGGCACCTAGGCGGGACCACCCCTCCTACTCCCGTATCCTAATATGGATAAAGGTTACAGTGGGTGAGGAATAGTACGTGCCTTGGGCAGGGCGTCCCCCACACCAAGGGCCATTAGTAGGACGTCTCCCACATCAGGCTGGTGCGCGTAACATTCGTCCCCCTCAGGGAGAGGGGCGTCCTCAGCCCAGTATAAGTGAATACGGGAGCAGAAACATTGTATGTATGTTGGTGGAACTGGCTGTGCGATTTGCCACATGCCCAGTTAACAAAACACAACACACAAAACGGTTTTGGATGAAGAGAAAGAGTGGTTGTTTTACATGACCGTCCCGGCCTTCACAACCCTCATTAAAACTCTTCCTCAGCCAAGTGGCTGGAAATGTTTGACCTCCCGGCCTTTCATCGGCGACCACGATACCGAGTACCACCAGAAGCCCACGCCGGTACAGATCGGCCCGGTGCGGCACCCCGCCGTCGCCCACGTCCGCGTGCACGCTCAGGCGCATGGGGAAATGGCACGTAGGGGTCGGCGGTCTCCAACCTCTCCCCGTTGAGGATCGCAACGGACATGGCGTTCATGTGTCCAAACTGCGATCTTGCACGGGGGGCAGTATACCCAGTGGTTTTCTGGGCCCAGCGCAAGAGAACCTGTCAAAAGCATAAGCACACATGAGCATGTTTCAGTATGTACATCCCGTACTTCATGCAGTTTGCATTCGCATCACAGGTGTTCTGCCATTTTCAAATGCTTGAACCAATTCCTGTGCATTTGCAACTGACTTTGCTGATTCCCAGTTGTTATGCTCATGTCCATATCCCAGCCATTTGACAAGGTACTCAATATAGTTTTTGCGTCTCCCACGCTTTTTAATCCTTTTATCAAGGATACGTTCAACTTCATACTCCAGTTCACCTTCGATCTCGATAGGTACTGGGGGTGGCTGTTCTCTGCCACTTGCCTTATAAGGCTTAATCTTCGATACATGAAATACTGGATGTATCCTATGCATGCTGTCCGGGAGTTCTAGTCGATATGCGACAGAACCTATCCGGTCGAGGATGGTGAAGGGCCCAATCCACCTCGGTAATAGTTTTCGAGTCCCAGGTTGTTTGAGAGTAATATGCTGTGTCGAAAGGAGGACGTCATCTCCTTTACTAAACGACACCTCTCTTCGATGGCGGTCAACATGCTTTGACTGCCTATCTCGTGCTTTCTCTAAGCACGCCCTGGCCTCTTTCAGCGCTGATTGGACACGGTGATCAAATCGTGTCACTGCTGGTAATCCCTCCACGAGGGGCGTACCAGACTGCCTCAAATAAGGCTGTTGCGCCCTTTCAATAGCCACTGCCAAGCCGCGGGCATTCGGATTGTCATAGCCCTTTAATGGCTTCCGAATTTGCACACCAAGAGCTAAGGGACTCTTTGGGTGCCTCCCGTAATTCAGATAGAACGGGGTTTCTTGGGTGGAACTGTTTTTCGAGTTGTTCATTGCAAACTCGGCCATGGCTAACAGTTCATCCCACGCGTCATGGTCAGAACGCGTATAACTGCGTAAGTAATCCTCCAGAACCCGATTCATGACTTCGGTCTGGCCATCCGTCTGTGGATGGTACGCAGTGCTCATGTTGAGCTGGATCTTCCACCTCTCGGCCAGGTACCGGTAAAACCTGGAAGTGAACCGAGCGTCTCTGTCGGACACTATCTGAGAGGGGAGGCCGTGGTGCCTTATCACATTCTGCACCAACAGGTCAGCTGCTCCTTCTGCGGAGAGCTCGGTGGTCGTAGCTGCGAGGCGGACCATTTTGGTCAGTCTATCGACGAACACGACGATAGCATCATGACCTCCCTTAGTTTTTGGCGGTTGTGTAATGAAGTCCATGGACAACTCTGTCCATGGCTCCTCAGGAATGCCCAGTGGCTGTAATAAGCCTGGGGTCTTATGACGAGGGTACTTAACCTGTTGACAAACCAGGCAAGTATTGACGTACTGGTGTACTTCTCGTCGCATTCCTGGCCACCAGTAATGCCGCTGGACCAAATCCAGGGTCTTGGCTTGACCAAAGTGCCCTGCACTTGGATGGTCATGAGCCAACTGGCAGATCTCAGTCCGCAGACTGGGCGACTCAGGGATATACACCTGAGTGCCTCGCAGCCACAACCCGTCTGTACAGCGCATATCTTGCTGCTGTCTAACAGACGCAAGCTGGGGATCCTTGCCATAGGCCTGACGGATCCTGGAGGCTAGATCTTTGGCCTCTACCGTTTCAGTGGCCTCTTTTTGGCTGCCCCGCTTATGTTTTACTCTTAAGCCACATACAACTAGTTGACTTTTCCTCTTAGCCTCCTGCTCATCGGGCGATGGAGGAATGCGAGAGAGTGGATCAGCCACATTCTTTCGCCCTGGGCGGTATTCCCAGTCAAAGTCAAACTGTTGTAAGATTTCTGACCACCTGGCCTGTATGCGGCTCAGTTGTGGTTGTGACTTAAGGTAGGTCAACGGACAGTGGTCCGTTACCAGTTTGAAGCATGTTCCTTCAAGGTAACATCTCCACAACTGGACGGCATGGACCGAAGCTAAAGCTTCCTGGTCTGTCACGCTGTAGTTCAACTCCGCTGGGAGGAACTTTCGACTCGCATAACAAATAGGGTGATTGTCCTGCATCAGGACCGCCCCCACAGCAGTTTGTGAGGCATCGGCGATGACCTCAAATGGTCTCTCAGGATCTGGCATTTTGGGCAAAGGAGCCGTGGTCAAACACTCCTTGATGTGCTCAAATGTTGACTGACATTTCGACGTCCACTCCCACTTGCCATTCTGTTTGGTCAAGTCTGTCAATGGAGTCGCCATTTTCGAATAGCCCTGAATGAACTTTCAAAAGTAATTTGCCAGTCCGAGGAACTGCTGTACGTGCTTCACGCACTGAGGTACTGGCCAGTTCTTCACCTTTTCAATCCCTTCGGGATCTGGGCGAATTCCTTCTTGAGACACGATGTGTCCCAGATAGAAGATCTCCTCCTTATTGAACTGACACTTGTGCATTCGACAGTATAACTTTTGCTGTCGTAACACTTCTAACACCTGCCGAAGGTGTTGTATGTGTTCCTCAGCAGTTCCGCTAAACACCAAGATATCGTCCAGATAAACTGGGACGTGTTTGCCAAGTTGATCACCAAATATATGGTGCATCGTCTGCTGGAATATCGCAGGGGCATTCGCAAGTCCAAAGGGAAGTACTTTGAACTCGTACAAGCCCAATGGCATAACAAACGCCGTCTTGGCACAATCTGCCTTATCGATCCGTAATTGGTAGTACCCTTGCTGCAAGTCAATAGCCGAGAACACCTTGGCTCCTTGCAGTTGATCCAATAGGGTATCTATTCTCGGGATCGGCCACTTATTCTTGATAGTGGCTTTGTTCAATGCCCGGTAATCAATACACATTCGGAGGCTGCCATCTGGCTTAGGAACGAAAAGTACAGGGGCCCCAAAGGGACTACTGCTTTCCGTAATCAGACCTTTCCTCAACAGGTAATCCACCTGTGATCGGATCTCCTCCATTTCCTTCGGGCTGTACCGGAAAGCTGGTCGCTTAACCGGTTTGGTCCCTTCCTCCAATAGGATAGTTAATGACACTCCTCTGTCTGGAGGTAATCCCTCAGGGAGTTCATCAGGGAACAGATCTTTATACTCCTCCAAGAGGGCTGTGATCTGTGCTGGTGGAACAGCATAAGTGGTGGTCTCCCGACCTGATGTGGCCAAAGGGCCTGGTGCGTCCCCCTCAAGGAGGTCGCCGACCCGGCGAACCAAAACCAAGCGCAATGGAGAACCACGCTGGTAGGCTCGACGAGCAAAACCCAGCGAACACAAATGACCCAACCGGCGGGGCGGTAAGGAAGGAGAAACAGTGGAACGGGGAGTACTACGAAGAGTAATCTCACGTCCACGAGAAACGACACGGATATGACCACGACGATAATCAATGACACCGGCATGCTCATAGAGCCAATTGTCGCCGAGGATAATGTCATAGTCGTCAGAAAGGTCAATGACCAGGCAACGGACTGTGTCCTGGTAGCCTTGAATGGTCAAGGGGACATTGACAACCCCCAAAGATGGGAGGGATGTCCCATCCGCTAAAAGCACTTCACTTTCCATGTGAGGATCATCCACATGTGGAGGTGTGGAGAACTCCGTGGGATCTACAATACGTCGCGTCGCACGTGCCATACGGCGAAGGCGATTAATGCGACGAAGCTGTCGATTAGACAGTGCATGTGGCGAACGGGGCTTTAAGCCTAACCGACGACAACACGTCGGGTTGATGTACGCGGTGCCAGTCGCCCCAGTATCAAAGAGAATTGAGGCGGGCTGGTGCCCGACCTGGCCGGTAAACGTCAAACGAGGTTGGTCTTGTGAGACCCCTCTGATGCGGTGTTCCGCTGAACCCACAAAGGGTTGGTAATATACGTTCACAGGCCAAGGAATGCCAGGCATTTCCTTGCGACCAGGACGATCATCCTGCGGTTGTGTAAACAACCGGGTACCCTTTGGGTAATGTACCAGAATGCGCAAGGTGCGCAACCGGGGATCGTCCGTAAACGTTCACCATGCAGGCAGTAATATACATGCGCCTACTTGTGTAGGAGCATTTGCTCTTTCCGCAAAATAATGGTCCAAAAAGGACGCTGCCTGTTGGAAAGGTGGATTAATCCACGCAAATTCATGAGCGAGTGGTTTCCGTAGGAAATTGTCGGCTCTTGAGCAATATCGTTCGCAAAGTGCATTATCCCCATTGGGGTTGGCACATGCATCAAGTGTGAAACGATATGCAATCAGTGATTGAATGTGCTGAAAATGCTTAGGATGCAACATGCGATCAGAACGATCGAGGTCACTGCAAGGACCCTTTTTGGTCCTGTCCGGCTGCGCCGGTGTGTGAGACAATTTCATCACACGATTCACAACAATTTGTGCAGCTCGCACTTTCGGAACAGGAATCACCGGTGCTGCATTCATGCGCACATCCGTCGGTGCAGTTCGCAGTTTCACACTGGTGATATTATGCTTTCGCATTGCCAAACACAGTTTGGTGGAAGCATGTAACGCTGACACGCGTTTGCGAGCGGGACTCACCGGCATCTGCGGGAGTACTCCACGCCCTTCGCATTCGCGGGGATGGTCAACTGAGTAGGGCTTGAAGCACTTGTAACAGCGTCCAGCCCGCTTCAAGACTTCCAACGTTGTGTCGCGTAATTGCGCACTGTTGGTGACCATCTTTTCTTCCATTGGGTCGCGGATATCGGCCAGCGGCTCGTAGTTCCGCTCCCCATGCGAATCCTGCGGCTGCATTTTCATAGCAACACGAGAACTTTTGTAAGTCGTCCCTCCTTGACCTCTCGGTCTGTTATTCAAAACTGGTTTGCCACGACGATCCACTTTCAATGCGTGGTATTTTTGAATAAGTCTGTTAGGAGCAAGACGATTACTCGTGTGCGGTTTGCCATCCCGGCTTTCATTTCGACGAGAGCCATATGCCTTGTATTCTTGGTCATATGTTGGTCACACTTTATATAAATGCGCCCTCAGGCTGGCATAAGTGGTCCATTGCTCATCATCTTTATTTAAGAGGCATTTCCTCTTAATATCTGGACGGAGTCCAGTATGCAATGCATGCAACTTGGAAAAATTATCAAGTTCGTTCTCACACTTGAGAAACATTTGTTCCAAGAGCTGCATGTATTTGATTGTATCGGGACCCGAGGTCCCTGCCTTTGTAAAGGCTGCTATTTCCGACCAAATTTCGAAGTCGGAACATTTATGATCATAAAGTGTCTCCATGCCATACTTAAACTGTTCCCATAACAGTTGAAAGTCTGGCTGTGAGAGCACTTCTGCATCAATTGTTATCCCCCATATGTGTCCCAACTGGGCTAGTAGGCCATGTTTCACTGACTCTTCAAGAGTATTCAGTGCTATCCATCCCCATTGTGTCCGGGGTGCCATAGTGGTTTTGAAATGCATGATGATTTCTTGTAACCACTTGGTTAAGGCCTGTTTATCTTCATTCCATTTTGGGGGTTTCATGCCCTGACTGTTCATCTTAGGCATGTTCATGCTCACCTGAGCTTCCCTTCCGGGTTCGTAATAAACTGGCGCATATGGAATCTCCTGCGCCGCTGCCAAATAGGCTTGACCGGTATAACCCGGCCCTTGGGGATTGTACCCCTCCGGAGGCGGTGGAGGCCCCATTTTCGCCCAATGTGGCTCAACAGCCTGATCACCCTCCAGCCCAACCAGAAATTCCTCATGTGGAGGTTCCTGGGTCTGGAAATGACCGGGCGGGTACTCGTACACCCTCTCGTAACCTCCCGATCCGGATGGATGGGATGATCCACTGTAAGCGGGTGTTGAGTATTCCTCTTGTCTTGGGGCGATCTCCGCCTGCGGTACCCTTCCGGGTTAGTATGCCCTCCCGGGCTGTGCCGCCATCCCTGGCTGATAATACCGAACTGGCGGATATACAGCTGACTCCGGCGCAAATGGAGACATCTCCTGCAGCCTTTGAATCTTTTGCTGCGTCGTTTGCACAGGAGGCTGTGATGTCCGCTGTCCAGCCTGCCCCATTGTATAAGGCCGCACCGGCTGTCTTGGCGCCATTTCTGGCTGGGCCACTGGACGAGCCGGTGTGGAGGGACCTGCCTGCATCGATGGTCCCGGGGGCATTTGCACCGATCCCTCTTCAGGGACTTTTCGGCCAGTTCTCTGGATGGCCTGCCATTCCATGGCTGCTTCCTGACCCTCTGGCACATATATCCCCAGTGCCGTCTGCTGCGCATCAAAGAGGCCACGCAGCTTCCCGGGTATACGTTGGAGGGCGTCCCTTGGGACTTGGGCCCTGTATGGGGCATGTCCTCCACGGGGATGATAATACCCCTTTAAGGTTAAAGTATACCCCTCCATGAGGGTCATGAAAGGCGCCCAGCGTATCCCAAAAGCCCCTCGTGTCCTGTATGACAGGGACACGCATTACTGGGGTGGGCTTTGCAGCCTCGTGCGGCACCTTGGCACGTCCACTTTGATCGGCCGCCATTTGCTGGGCGCGGCGTTCCTGGTATCCAGGCCCCGGTTTCGCCGGTTTGTAGGCAATTTCCTGCCGTCCATGAGAAATCTGCTTTGCTTCTTTCAGCTCCAGATATGCTGCATAGTCTTCATCCCCCATCAAGGAACGAAGCTGTGCAGCTTTCTCTGCATCCGCCTTTGCTTTCTGCAAAGCAGCTTCCTGCCTCTGCAGGATCTCATATATCTCCCGTCTTTCCCGGGGAATTGGACTGGCAGGTTCACCTGCTGAACCGAGATACACAATCTCATCGTTACCAGCAGAATCACCAACTTCTGCACGGTTATGCATCTGTGTATTCTTCACAACAGGTCGCAGCAAAGACAGTTCAACAGGATGATTACCTGAAACTGGCCTTTGCGGGCCTTTGGATTCCTCCTTTGCCTTTCTAGGCTGTGTTCTCGCCTCTGCAGGCGGGTCTTTTGCCTTATCAGGCTGTTCTTTCGCCTTTGCTTCTTCAACAGGATGATTACCTGAAACTGGCCTTTGCGGGCCTTTGGATTCCTCCTTTGCCTTTCTAGGCTGTGTTCTCGCCTCTGCAGGCGGGTCTTTTGCCTTATCAGGCTGTTCTTTCGCCTTTGCTTCTCCAAGCGGGATCTCCCTCTCCGGTATCCTTTGCACCTTAGGACCGCTGGTTTCCACAACCGATGGCGATGCCGGCTCCGGTTGGATAGGGACAAAGCGGGCAGGGTGGTTTACACCACTGTCACTGCCGCTACTGTCCTGCTGGTCTGCCCAGCGGGTGGAGGTCCCCTCCTTGGCAATACGGGCAAAGGCCTTAGCCTGCTCGGCCGGGTCCAGCTCATCGACCTTGGGCTGTACCTCCAGGCGCTGCGCCTTTTGGCTGCCTCCTGCGGAGAAAAACCGCTTGATCTCAGCCTTGCGCTGGCGTTTGTGAGCTCGCTTACGCTCATACTTTTCAGGATTCAATTGACGATCCCGCTCACGTCGCAGCGCTTTCAACTCTCTCCGCTGTTTGGCCTTTCTGGCCTTTTGCTCGTCTAATTTCTTTGCCCGAGCAAAACGATCTCGGTTACGAATTCGTCGTCTCTCCTTCTCCATCCTATGCACTTGTGCACGGGTTGACATATCACCCGGCAAAGGAGAAGCACATGATGAGAACGACAATTCCGAGATCTCCTCCCACCGCTCGTGGGGATCATTAGGGTCTGGTCTCTCTGGACTCCCCTCGCTCAAGTCCCATGGTTCCGGGATATGCCTGAGCGCAAAGGCCATCTTTTCTGGCCAATTTGGGTCCTCTTTGGCAATTTGATCTGCCATTCGAGGACCATACCACCTTTGTATTCTAACCAGTCTGGCGGTGGTTAACCTTTCTCCAAACTGGTCGGCGGCCATCCGCCATCCCTCGTCAAGCTCATCGACGAGATCACTGTGGAACTTTGTCCACATTGCACGGCACGGTGGTTGCCGGCTATATGGATCTCGAGTGTCTGGAACGAACTCCAGCACCCTTGAGCTTTCACCCGGCCCCCATTCTGGTAGCGCAGGCCTCCGAGGGCTCCAATTATGGCCTCCCGGCCTTGGCGGACTTTTTCCGCAAACAGCTTGAGCGCTTTCTGTGAGCGACTCATCTCCAGTCCCGTCCGATCCACTAGGTGTTCTCACATACACCTGGGATTTGAGCCGTAGCTCCGGGATCTTGACCTTCCGGCCTTGCATTCTCTCAACTCGCCCTAAGGCTTTGGCCTCCCGGCCTTGATATGGAGATTTCTCACTTTCCATCGGCCGCTCACCTGGCGATGGACTCTTCCGCTTGGAGCGCTGCTTGCCAGCAACCTTCCAGTCTTCCTCTGGAATGGTTGGCATGGGCAGCTCCGACGGACTGGGGGCCCTCACAGCTGGCACCACCTGTTGGGCGCTTCTCTCTTCTGCCTCCTGGGCCCGCTGCTTTTGCTTCAGGAGGCGGTCACTCAACGCCTTGACCTGGTCTTCGGCGGAGGTTTTGGCTTCTTGTGCCTCGCGGCTCTGCTGCTTCGCCTTCTTCATGGCCAGCTCTTTCTCTCGAGCTTCTTTCTTGGCCTTGTTGACGGCGATCTCCAGCGAGGCGATCCTCTCGGCGGTCTCTTCATCCCGCTTCGCTCTCGCCTTCTCGGCCGCGGTATCCGCCATCTTCTGCAGGAGCTCTTTGATACCAGGGATCTTCAGCAACGTCGCCGCCGCCTCAGCGTCCTGGTCTTGCTCCTGTGTCTTCTCCGCCGCCGGCGGGGTATCCACTTCTTCCATCGGCTCATCTTCTGCTGCGGGTGCCGATGTGGCTGTGGAGGGTCCAGCCATATCCTCCCGGACTGTTACACCTCCTGGCCCATCCCGGGCTTGTTCAGTTCCTTGCCCATCCCGGGCTGTTTCGATCGCCTGCCCATCCCGGGCTTGTCCTTCCCCCTGCCCATCCCGGGCTTGTTCCTCCGATTCCTCAGCCTCCATGGAGGAGGCCGGGGAAGGGCTCCGGCGTCTTGTACTCTCGCGCGCTCCCAGGTGGAAGCGTGGTCGCCACCCTCAGGCGGCTCCGAAACCAAATGTTACGAATAGGATGTGGGTGTGGGGTTCCTGCCCTCTTTGAGCCGCGGACCCGCCTCGCCGGGCACCTAGGTCCTTACAGGGCACCTAGGCGGGACCACCCCTCCTACTCCCGTATCCTAATATGGATAAAGGTTACAGTGGGTGAGGAATAGTATGTGCCTTGGGCAGGGCGTCCCCCACACCAAGGGCCATTAGTAGGACGTCTCCCACATCAGGCTGGTGCGCGTAACATCACCACCGAGACCATCGACGGGATGCTGGGCGCCATTCGCAAGGAGCTCCTCACCCAGGAGGTCAAGCTTGCGACCAAGGCGGCCGCGGCCCGTCGGGCATCCAAGGCGGGGAGCAGCGATCCTCCTGCCCATTCGACCGGCCCGTTGGGAAGCGGGGCAAGCGCCGCAATCCTCCTCAAGCGGCGTGTCCACCTCCGGACACGTGACCGACTTCCCCTATAATCGCACCCGCGGACGCCTCTCGGCATGGTGGAGGATTGGAGCGCCCTCGCACGTGCTTCGATGGATCCATTCGGGTGTCCCGCTGCCGTGGGGACCGCAGGGTCCTCCCCCACCCTTCGACCAGGGGGAATACCTGATCCATTCGGCGGAGGAGCGGGAGGGCTGGACGGCCCTCCACGAGGAGTACTTGGAGCCGGGAGCCATTGTCAAGGTAGCCCCCGGTCCCGACTTGCACATTTCGCGCACTTTTCTAGTGGAGAAGGGCCGGGAGAACGGGGTTATGAAGTACCGCTTATGTGTGGATCTTCGCCGCGTTAATCGGCATCTCTGCAAGATGGGCTTGCGGTATGAAAAACTACGAGATTTTGGTCATTTGTTGCGGCAGAATGATTTTTTGGTGGGTTTTGACATCAAGGATGCCTACCATGACTTGAGGATGCGTTTGGCTGATGAATGCTTTTTACAATTTCGAATGGGCGGGGAGGTCTTTGATTGCCACGCCCTCCCCTTTGGGCTCTCCTTATCGCCCTACTTTTTCACTCATTTTATGTTGGTGGTGACATGTTTTCTTCGCTCCCTGGGTTTATGTGCCAAAGCGGCGCGCAAGTTCTGTTTTGGCCAGCTCGCGGGGAATGATTCGATCTACCGCTATTTTGTGCGTTACACGGTCAATGACCCCGCCATTCCTTTGGCCTATTTGGATGACTTTTTGGCAGCCATGAGCAATCCTCACAAATTACGGGAATGGTACCATTTAGTTAGGGAGATCTTCGGGGCTTTGGGGATTCGCTTCAAGGATCGTAAATGTCAATGGGAGCCCGTCCAAGTCAAGCGGCATCTCGGGGTGGTGGTAGACACCACCGCTTGTCGATTTTTTGTGCCAAGGGACAAGATGGCCACCATTGCCGAAAAAGCTCGGGTCCTTTGGGCCCGGCGATAGGTGGTGGCTCGCGATCTGGCCCGTTTCTGTGGGCTGGCTATTTCGGTTTATTTGGCCTTCCCACTTGCTCGGTTTTTCCTTCAGAGTCTCTACGGGGTGCTGCGGACCAAGCGGTCTTGGCGGGATCGTCTACGCCTGACCCCCCAAGCATGCCTCGATCTGGAGGCGTGGATCCATTTGCATCATTGTGACGGTCGCCCCCTCAATCCCGACGCCATGCCATGGGCGGGTACCTTGGCTACGGACGCCTCCTTGACAGGTTGGGGTGCGACTTTCACCCCCCCTCATGCCGATCACTCCCGGTTGGCGCAGGGTTTCTTTGATCGCTCATTGATGCACATCAATGTGCGTGAATTGCAGGCGGTGGCGCTGGCCATTCCGGCCTCTTTTCCGCCCGCTTCCCCCTCGATTTCGGCACGGCTCCACCTGCTCGTGGATTTGCAGGTGGTCCTGTTTTGTATCCGCAGCATGGCGACGGGATCCGATCAGCTCCGAGGGCCGCTCTGCCAACTGCAATGGATTTGTTCGGCTTGCCAATTGCTCCTCGACCCGGTGTATATCCCGTCCAAGGAGAATACCATCCCGGACCAACTGTCCCGGGTTAAGGGAGCAGGGTCACCTTCCTCCATCAGCCCATTCTTCGGCGGGTTTGGTTGGTGGACGTAATTTCAATTCGAGACACAACGAGCCCCATTCTTCGGGGGTGGATGCCTTCCTTCAAGACTGGACGGGGGAGGCCAATTGGGCCAATCCGCCGTGGTTGGTATTTCCTCGCCTTACGGCCTTCCTGCGCCACCACCCGGAGGTGGAGACGGTCGCCTTGGCGCCGGACTGGCCGTCGGCCATGTGGTTCCCGCGCCTTTGTCGCCTGGCGTCGGCGGAAATGATGATTCCTCGCTGTCCGGGCATGTTCACGCCGGGCGATCCCTCGATCCCGCCAGCCTGCCTCCCCCCGGGTGGAACCTACGAGCCTTCCACATTCTGCCGCGGACTCGGGTTCTGATTGCGGGGCCGGACCGCCCTCTTCCCGCTCGTGATCGCCGGTCGCCAACCCCCTCCCGGTGGAGGTAATGCCAAACGATCACCCGTTGTTTGGTTGTGATGTGGATGGCCTGTCAGCGTCCGATCGGTCGTGGATGCAGGTTCAGTTTCTTTCCTTTCATACCGAGTCGACGCGGCGATCGATGCATCATAAGTTTGCCCGCTTTGCTGCGTTTTGTGAGGCAAACGACTTGGCCAGCCTGCCCGCGCGGCCTTCCTCGATCTACTGCTACATCCATTTCCTGCGGGAGGAAGGGCGGGTGGGGATCCGCAGTCTTCCCGAGTATTTGACGGCCATCTCCATGGTCCACCAAGCCATGGGCCATCTGGACTTTTCCGCCTTCGACCCCGTCACCCGGTGCCTTACTCGGGCGTGGAGGCGGCAAGAACCGGAGCCGGCTCATTCTCACCGGCCAGTTCCCACGGATCTGCTCCGAGCCGTCCTGGACTTTGGCCTGGAGACTCAAGACCTGCGGCTCCTTCGCGCGGCCTGCTCGGCGACGCTGGATTTTCTTTTCTTCAATCGGGCGCAAAGCGGCCATTTGGTTCTCCTCGACGACATCCGCCTGGAGAATGGCCTGCTGATTTTCTGTGAGCGCTGGACTAAGCTCTCAGTGTCAACGGACCCTCGCATCCGGTGCCGGTCCTGGCCCTCGTCGGGCGCCCCCACTGTCATCAATCTGTTCCTCCGGTGCTCGGCCGCCCAGGACAAGGTATGGGCGGACGCAGGGGGCTCCTCCCGGCACTTCTACATGCTCCCGCGGGAGCAAGATCCCTCCTCACGGACGGTCTCCGGCTGGTTTCCTCTGCTGCAGCGGGCCCTTCCATCGCCGCCCCCCGAGCCCTTCGATCATCACGACCTACTGAGAGGGCAAGCTGCACTTGGAGGTGCCGGAGGGTTGCATCCACGCCTGGGGCGAGTGGCGCAGTAATGTTATGTGGAAGTACAACTCCCTTCCATTCAAAATGTCCCATTGCGCCACACTCCAAACCCAATTAGGTAGCATATTTGCACAATGTCAATCCCACTATCATAGAATATTGTTTCAATGTCATCGTATTAATTTCGCTGTTTTTGGGCTAGTGCTGGCGGCACCCGCCACCATAATGATTGTATTAATCTTGGCATTCTTGGTGCCTAAGCTTGCAGTTTTGTGGCAGAACCACAAGTGACGGTGTTGAAGGTGGCTGTCTGAATATTATAGTATAATACTTGCCACTGGGATTTGTGCAATATTACTACCAACTACAAGCAAAAGTACTTTGTGTCGAAGATACCCTATTCGCAGGCCTTTACAAGCCATAACACTTTTATCGCATTTGCGATTGTCAGCCGCTAAAGTTTCCTACAGGTACAGTTATGTTACAACTCTTTGACGTAAAAAGGCTGAGGTATGAAACCTGGCGAACGAAGGTGGTAGTACATTGTGATGTTGGCAGCCAGGTCATTGGCAGCCCTGGCAGCTTACTTGCGGTTCCGCCATGGCGGAACCGCATAAACAATCCCGAGGTTGGTTACGGCCTGGTGCCCGCCACTGGATGTCAAGCTTGGTGTCGGTCAGGCGAGAACTTGTATGCATGCACAAGCAGCCAAGAGGAGACAGAAACACACACGGTAACATTGGCCTCAGGATATTACAAGTTTGGTACCACCCAAGAAGTATTCGTTTATAACAATGATGGTTAATCCCCGTCAGGATCTGTGGAATGTAGGCGGGGGAGCTCCCGCCTTAGACACTCCCACCAACATGGCCATAAGTGGCCATCTCCTCCCACCCACTGCTCATTCACCACTGCCGTCCAAGGGATGACCTCCTTTTGGCCCGTTAGGAACCACGGGCTATTTAGTTGGACTTCTTCACTGATGAAGGAAGGGTTGTCAGGGTCACAGTTCTCCACAACGCCTTCACAAGCGTAATACTACACTTCAAAGTGGCGCATGTCATATCCGTTTTCCTCATTGGGGTCGAATACCCTAGTGACTCTAGCGATGTCAAACACACGGGCCCAGGCACCGACATCTTTGTCTGCCATCCGAATGGCAACAGTCACCCCGGGGGCAACGTCGTGTTCCGGTCGGAAGGGTCTCACGTTGGCAGGTTTTGGGGCCCTGTGTGAGTGGTCAAAGAGCATTGCACGCTCCCCTAGGATGGGGCCAACGTCCCTGTACAATGGGCAGGTAGATCTAGTCAGTAACCGGATGCCACTTTGGGAGTCAATCCACAACACTGAAATCAAAGGTTGGATGTTACCAAAGGGGCAAATGGGAAGAAACAGACAACACGCAGTAAAACCCAGGACCACGCAATGGCAGCCCCAGGGGCGGATATGTGACGCAGGCAGCGTGTTGAAGGTTATTTCTCCAAACACGCATGGCAACCTTTTGGCACAGCTGCGGTTCCGCGATCGTGGAACCGTCAGTGCAACAAGATAGGCGGTTTCCACAAACTCACAAAGCCACCTTATGTCAAGTGAACGGTTCCGCGATCGCAGAACTGTCAATGCAACAAGAATGGTAGTTTCTCCAAATACGCATGGCAACGTTTTGGCACAGTTGCGGTTCCGCGATCATGGAATCGTCAGTGCAACAAGATAGGCGGTTTCCACAAACTCACAAGGCCACCTTATGGCACACTTGCGGTTCCGCGATCGCGGAACCGTCAATGCAACAAGAATGGTAGTTTCTACAAACACGCATGGCAACCTTTTGGCACAGCTGTGGTTCCGCGATCGCGGAACCGTCAGTGCAACAAGATAGGCGGTTTCCACAAACTCACAAGGCCACCTTATGTCAAGTGAACGGTTCCACGATCGCGGAACCGTCAATGCAACAAGAATGGCAGTTTCTCCAAATACGCATGGCAACCTTTTGGCACAGCTGCAGTTCCGCGATTGCGGAACCGCCAGTGCAACAAGAACGGCGGTTTCTACGAGCTCACATGGCCAGCTTTTGGCACACTTGTGGTTCTGCGATCGCGGAACCGTCATACAGCAAGAATTGTAGTTCCTCCAAACATGCATGGCAACCTTTTGGCACAGCTGCGGTTCCGCGATCGCGGAACTGTTAGTGCAACCAGAGAGGCGGTTTCCACAAACTCACAAGGCCACCTTATGTCAAGTGAACGGTTCCGCGATCGCGGAACCGTCAACGCAACAAGAATGGTAGTTTCTCCAAATATGCATGGCAACCTTTTGGCACAGCTGCGGTTCCGCGATCGCGGAACCATCAGTGCAACAAGAACAGTGGTCTCTACGAACGCACATGCCTAGCTTTGGCACACTCGCGGTTCCGTGGTTGCGTAACAATCAATGCAACAAGAATGGGGGTCTCTCCCAGCCCACATGGCCACCTTTTGGCACATGTATGGTTCCGCTATCGCAGAACAGGTAATGCAATAAGAATGGTAGTTTCCACGCCGTGATGCAGGGATGGCTGTAGTGCAGCCACCACTGGCGTACTAGGCCCACACACACCTCTTACCTTCTTAACACGGCGTCTTCCTCGCATCGTCCCTCCGTCCCAAGTCCGGCATAGAGGTGGCCACTCAAAGGTGCCATCCGGTCCGTTAAATCCGGTTCGTTAATTTTTATCAGCTGTCCGTTAAATTTCGTTAAAGAAAAAGGGAGAAAAATTCAGAAAAAACGAAAAAAATCAAAAAAATCGAAAAAAACCCAAAAAATCACAACAACTGCGGCTAGTTGAAAATCTAGTATGCATAGGTTGAAATAAAATACAAACATACTCTCTAATAGCGAATTCCATAAACTATAAGTATGAACAAAACCCAAAAATCCCCAAAAAATCCAAAAATCCGCTAATTTTTGGTTAATTTTTGTCTTTTTTCGTTATTTTCCATTGATTAGTAGAAAATTAACGGAAATTAACCTCTGTCCGCTATTATCGGATCCGGGTGGCCACCTCTAGTTTGGCAAACCTATGCATGTTCCTGGGCTCATCGTCCTCTTGCACCCCGTCCCCCTGCGTCCGGCTGCTCTGGTACCTGAGGGCTTGCTGGTAGTCGTGCACCATCTCAAGCAGGCGGTTGTGCTTGTCCTTGGAGCCGACGTACCGCAGGTCTTTCCATGCCCTCCCCACGATGGCCATTAAGTCCTCGACGTCCAGCGCCCCCTCATTCTTGATGGCCTTGGATACCAGAGAGAAACTCTGGTCTATCTCCTGGTGGGTATGGCCCACCGGGAGAAAATGGACTTCGACTTCCTATAAATAAACAACCACATTCAATTCAAAAAGAAAACATCAGCTGACGATTCTTGGGCCTAGTGTCTGGGAGCCCACAGCGAGGGACAGAGATGCAGTGTGTGTGTTTGGAAGTATGCAAATAAACATGTCATCACACCAAGGATTGGGCGGCTCCCAAAGCATAACCACATTTGCGCCCGCGCCCAAGCTCCCATCTCACCTTAAATAGGCCCTCGGCAAGGCACATGCCTGCGAAGCCCAGCAGGTAGTGGTTTTTGTTGTCCTTGGACGTGTTGCCTATTTGCAGGTCCAGACGAGGGGGGAGGTAGGGCTCTGGGAGGCCTCGGAGCTTGCCGTCTTCTTGGGCGTCCCGGATGATCTTCGCCAGTGCAGTGAGGGTGATGTTGGAACTGGCGGCCCACTGCGGCACCGACCAGAACCCATACCACCCTCTTGCATAGGCTATTGCACCCATTAGCTTGACCGTCAGCGGGACGCCGACATTGCCCCCTTATCTTGCAGTGACTCCCGAGGCACGTTTGTTTTGTTTTGATCCATGCCGTCCACGTTGATCATGAGCACGGCATCCCTGTTGCTCCTTGCAAAGTCGGCCCTCAACCTCATTGCCTCCTGTGCTTGCCGCACATACTCCATGTGCTTATTTTGTTTGGCAAGTAGTTGTTCCCGTGCCCTCTGGTTGTCAGGCCCCAGCAGTCCCCTAATCTGCTGGAAGGAGATGCACTGGTCACACTTGCTAAAGAGTTGATGCTTGTACGGCCGGATCTGTAGGCAGAGAGAAAGGCTTGGTGCACACGAGGGTTAAGTTGTCCACAGGGACGATGCAGACGTGTGCATTTCTGACATTCTGGAAGTGCACACAACCAATGGCGCCCTTCTTGTTGATTATCGCCAGGCTGCAAGGAGGTCAAGCAGAAGGAAGTACCAATCCGCTTTGGCAGTTCCGTGACTGCAGATCTACAATTGCCTATAGGGATCGCCCTTTCGACAGTGTGCTATTGCCGGAAGCAAGAGACGGGCAAAGCCTATTCCATTCAGGCAGTTCCGCAATTGCGGAACTGCAAAAACATCTCCCAGGTCCTTTCTTGGCCAGCAACTGGCTCGTGCCGTTCCACCATATTGGAACCGCACAAACATCTCCCAGGTCCTTCCATGGCACGTAACTAGCATGTGCGGTTCCCCCATCGCGGAACCGTACAAACATCTCCAAGGCCCATTCCCAGCCTGCAAGTGGCTCGTGCGGTTCCGCGATTGCGGAACCGCACAGACATGTCCCACGTCCATTACCTAGCTTGTAACTGGCTCATGTGGTTCCGCGATCGCGGAACCGCACAAACATCTCACTAGTCCATGCCGAGACTCAACTGGCTCGTGCGGTTCTGTCATTGCGGAGCCGCACAAACATCTCCCAGGGCCATTCCCTGGCACGTAACTTGCAAGTGCAGTTCCGCCATCGCGGAACCGTACAAACATCTCCTAGGTCCATTCCTAGTCTGCAACTGGCTTGTGCGGTTCTGCCATCGTGCAACCGCACAAACATCTCCCAGGTCCATTCCCAGTCTGCAACTGGCTCGTGCGGTTCCGCCATCGCGGAACCGCACAAACATCTCCCAGTTACAATCCCAGTCTACAGCTGACTGGTGCGGTTCTGCCATCGCGGAACCGCACAAACATCTCCCAGCTTCATTCCCTGTTTGCAGTAAGCATGTGCGGTTTTGCGATTTTGGAACTGCTTGACATCAATGATGTTCTTCCGGCTGACGGTCAGCTCACCAACGCAAGCACGATGACGGTAAAGGAACATTCCACAACGGCGGATATGCTATCGCGGAACAGCAAGGGCGCCTACAAAAAAGTGCGAGAGGCAGGTACTGGTAGCTGACAAAGAGGGCGAGTTCAATCGTAACTTTGTGCTCTGGCTCCGTGGGCACCCACCTGGAAGAAGCTAGCAAGCCAGGCACGGCGGAAGGTTTGATAGGAGCTCGGCCTCGTCTCCACCCCTCGCCTGTTAGGCTGCGACAGGACGTGCCCCCTGTAGAACTGGTAAACCTCATTGAGGGTTGCGAACGACCCAGTTGGCAGGAATTCCCTGGTGCGCTCCTCGCCGGTGGCGCCTCTCACTATCTTGTTGGGTAGAGGTTGCGCCAGTGCCACCAGCGTGTCCGCTATCCAGCGGGTGCATTCTTGCTCTCGCGGCCCATGTCCCATCCTAGTGTCCCTTCTTGCCACCTTGTCTGGTACGTGGTCCCCCACTGCCTGATCCGCGTCGCGCCTTCTTCTTCCAAAATTCCTCCTCGTCTCTCCGTGTGCGGCTTGGAAAGCTCTAACACACATGGGCTTTCCGAAGAGTCGGAGTTCGTAGTGCTCGTCGGCGCCTTGCGCCCAGACCTTGCACCACGCCAGGATGTCCAGCATATCCCGCCTGCGTTGCCCGACGTCCTTGGCGCCTCAGATAGCCGATCTGGCCAACACCATTCGTGGATCGACACCCTTGAGGCAGCAGTTACCGCAATAGCGCCAGCCTTTAGCCTCCAGTTATTAACCAACCCCAGCTGCGAGGGATATTCAAGAGCGGACCCTGCCATTTTACCATTTTGGGACCCCACAGTTTCTCGTTGGCAGTAGCGTTGAGGTGGCTGTGGAGGGCGCTTTGCCGGTGGTGAGCACTTTTTGGCCCTGGTTATTCCTGAATTTCGTTTGTCCATGGACGACGCCTCACTGTGTTGCTCATTATCTGGTACATCCAACATGGATGTTGGTTTGTGCGGTTCCGCAATCACGGAACCGCACCAACCAGCTGATGGCCGGAAATGGACCTTGAAGATGCTTGTGCGGTTCCTCCATCACGGAACCGCACCAACCACCTTATGGCTGGAAATGGATTGGTGAGATGCTTGTGCGGTTCCGCGATCGCGGAACCGCACGAACTAGCTGATGTTGCGGCCCCGTCGGCAGCCGCTGGTTTCCGGAGGCGTTGGGGTCGCCCTGCCCTGCAGCTCGGCTGTTGGAGGTCAGCCGGCCCTCTCCACCTTGGACGGTGGGCGTATCCGGGGCAATCGCTCCTGTGGTCGCGCGGTGGGCCCAATGCTCGACGGGGATCGATCCCCGGGGCCTGCTGTCGGCGAGAGGTGGGGGCAGCAGCGGTGTGGTGGTTCGCTGGCTCGCGGGAGGCCAGAGAGTGGGCCAAAGATGTTACACGGATTCACAGCATGCGCGCGCACATATCGCATGCGCGATGCCCGATCGCGGGTCCATCGCGGTCACATCAAGACAAGACAAGTCAATGTGCGCGTCCAGGCACCAAGTCACCGTCCACCGTTCACCTACGATCGACCTAATGTCCTCTAATTCCAAGCATCTAACACCCGACCCCCTGGCCCCAAGTACTACGACTTCAGGAGGCCATATCTTCGTCAATTCTTAACGGAATCGGGCGTTTAAAAGCTCGTTGGAACCAGGAAGCTCTTAATAACACTCACAAAAGGTCGATTTGGCCAATTACGTAATCCTACTCCAGAAAATGTCAAATAACTGCCTTACCCCAAGTAGCCACGTCACATTACTCCCCCCTTGGGGTAGCTTTCGCCCCCGAAAGTACACTATCCCATACTAGTGTCTTCCTCGGGCTTGTCCCTCTTGATCATCTTCTGGAGCTCCCTGGCGTAGGTGAAATTTCCTGCCGGTATCCAGGAGGCATCATCAATACTCCACCCTGTCCATAACACCAAAAACTCCTTATGCCTCCTGCCACTGGGTCCTGCCCATCTCCATCGCAGCAGCTTCTCTACTTCGTATGGTTCATCAGCCTCTGGCTCAATCTCGGCGTCCTCTGAATCCTGTGGGGATGACCATCTGGACGATCTGAATGGTCTAAGCAAACTGGTGTGAAAGACGTTGTGAATCCTCCACCCCGCTGGTAGCTTCAATTCGTAGGCCACTGATCCCACCTGACGGACCACAGCAAATGGTCCTACGAACCGTCGCTTCAGTTTGCGAACAGGTGCATTCTTCAACTGTAAGTGCTCGGTACTGAGTAGCACCTGTTCCCCACTATGAAACCTTTGTTCTCTGCGCCGCTGATCGGCCTGACGCTTCTGCCTCTGCTGAGCCTGATGAACTGACTGCATCGCCATTCTGAATGTCTTCTTCATTCGGTTGACAAAGACGTTGACACCTTCAATGTTGGTCTGGTCCACGTCCTTAATCAGGTCCAACGGGGTCACTGGCTCAAAGCCGTAGTTCAGAAAGAAAGGCGTGTACCCCGTGGATGGCGATGCGCTGCTGTTGATCACGAATTCCACCATGGGCAAGTATCTCTCCCAATGAGTGACTTCTTGACTGCCATGGATCGTACACCTGAGTACTTGCTCCACCACCCTGTTGGCTGCCTCTGTCTGTCCATCTGTCTGGGGGTGGTGAGCGCTGGACATCCTCAGCTTGCTACCCAAAATCTTCCAGAATTCTTGCCAGAACTTCGACACAAATCGTGGATCTCGGTCACTGACGATCGATCTGGGGATCCCGTGAAGTCGTCCAATCTGCTCCCAGTAGACTCGAGCTGTCTCAGCAGCAGTGATGGTCTGCTGGACTGGTACTAAGTGTACCATCTTGGTAGCTCGGTCTACCACTGTGAGAATCCCATCGTTTTTCCTTTCACTGACCGGTAGACCCATGATGAAGTCGAGGCTGACATCACTCCATTTTTCCTCTGGAAGTTGCAAAGGCTGAAGGAGTCCTGCTGGCAACTTGTGGACACTCTTCTCTGACTGGCAGACCTCACATCCCAGCACAAAGTCTCTTACATCCACTGTGTGATCTGGCCAGTAGAAATTCTGCTGTAACTTCTTGAGTGTCTTGTGGTAACCAAGATGTCCCGCATATGGTACTGTATGTATCTCTGCCATAATCTTCTTGCGGGCGTCCTCCACATCTGGTACCACCAATCTCCAAGCTTGCCTGTCCTCGGTGTTGTCCTTCCACTTAATCTCAATGAATCCATGGTTCAATCGATAGTCACGATTCCCGATCCTGGTGACTCGTCCTTGGGCAGATTCCAACTGAATCAAAATTTCTGCCCATCTGCTGTCTTGCTTGTAGCCCTCTTTTATCGAGTTCCTCAAGTCTTCCTCCAGAGTAATCCTGGTGCTGGTCACCAATAAAGAATGTAAAGAATTTTGTTCCCCACTTGCAGCCACCACTGCACCCTCAGGACTGGACTTTTTAAATATTTCGTCCAGTTTCTTCTGAATATCGTTTTCCCCGCTGTCACCCTCATGAAGACGAAGACGCTGGACCAATGACTCCTCTTCTGCACGCACATCTGCCATGCACCTCAACTCCTGAATACTCCTGCGCGTCAGAAAATCTGCAGGGTTGTCCTTTCCTGGTATGTGGACAATATCGCAGTCGTAGCCCTGCAGAACCTGCACCCATTTCCACACCCTCCTGTTCACTGCAGGCTGGTTGGGCAGGTTTTTCAAGGAGTCATGATCTGTCTGAATGACGAAGTGGCGGCTGGCCAAATAGTGCCGCCATTTCCCAACAGCCCAAGTGATGCCCAGCAATTCTCGTTCGTATGCACTGTACCGGGTCTCGGCCGGGTTGAGCTTCCTACTCTCATAGCAAACGGGTTGCAGCCCGTTGCCAAAGTCCTGCTGTAGTATACCACCCACTGAAACGCCTGATGCGTCTGTGGTAACCACAAACTCCCGGTCGAAATCCGGTAACTGCAGAACTGGTGCAGTCACCATGGCTGTCTTCAAGCGATTAAATGATTTTTCTGCTTCATCATTCCAAACGAAGGCCCTGTCCTTCTTCGTCAAGTCCGTCATGGGCGCTGCCAGCTCGCTGAACCACCGTATGAACTTGCGATAAAAACTGCACAGCCCCAGAAATGAACGGACGTCGGTAACATTCTCTGGTGTCGGCCAATTCAAAATTGCTTGAACCTTGGATAATGAAGGCTTGATCCCCTCAGCCCCCACATCAAAGCCCAAGTATTCCACCTCGGTTCTGAAGAAGTCGCATTTCTTCAATCTTCCAAACAACTTCTCCGACCGTAGGCGAGTCAGAACTTCCCTGATGTGCTTTATGTGTTCCTCCTTTGTCCGGCTGTAGATCAAGATATCATCAAGGAACACTAGCACGAACTGGTCCAAGCCTTCCCTCAAAATCGTATTCATAATCCTCTGGAAGGTCGCTGGTGCGTTGCACAACCCGAATGGCATGACAAGGTATTCAAAACTGCCATACCGACTCACAAAGGCTGTCTTGTGTACATCGGACTCTCTCACTCGGATCTGATGGTAACCTGAGGAGAGGTCAATCTTTGTGAAATATTTAGCCCCGTGTAGTCGATCCAACAATTCCTCCACTTTTGGCAGTGGGTACCGATTCTTGACGGTTATTTTGTTTAAGGCCCTGTAGTCGATGCACATCCTCCACTTACCATCTTTTTTGGGTATGAAAAGGATGGGTGCACCATATGGGCTAGAACTCGGTCTGATCCACCCCTGTTCTAACAATGTGTCGATCTGCCGCCGTAGTTCATCCAACTCAGCCGTACTCAGCCTGTATGGGCTTTTGTGCGGCGGTGCCTCTCCTGGCAGCGTGTCAATCTCATGATCGACAATCCTCTTTGGTGGTGGACCGTAAGGCAGCTTGTCTGGGAACACGTCCTTGAACTCCTCAAGTGTTTGCTGCAGCTGTTCCCGGACAGCCTCATCTGCCTCACTGACCTTTTTCTGAATAACATCCTCAATCGGTACCTCTTCCGTCACTGGGCCTGTTTCCTTCGATAATCTCCGCCTTTCGCCCTCAGTCATGCCTTTGGCTGCACCAGCCTTGGACTTTGGCCTTTTGCTATCTTTACTTGGGAAGTCTGTGGCCTTCAGGACGCACAAGTACATGGGCTGGTCGGTTTTGTTTGCTCTCTTGGCTGCCTGTCTCATCGAGATGAAGTCTAACTTTTTCCTGACAGGCTGCCTGACACATCGCCCAGCCACTTTCTTTGCCCTTGTAGTCCTGCACCTTGGGGAACCCTGAGGTCTGTGAGGGTCCTCTGGAGAAAAATTTTGTGGGGCTGTACTCCCCCCCTGGGGAACATCGGCCGTCCCCGGCGATGACACCTTACTCAGCACTGACTGCTGAGTGGCCCACTGCTTCGCCGAAGAATCATATTCCCAAAATTTTGGCGAACAGAATGCAGCCAACTTGCTCCCCAAGTCTGCAGTAGGAGTCTCTGATCCCCTCTTGAGGTCTCTGAAATAGTGCTGGAGACCGTTCAATCCCTTGTCGACAATCTGGCAGTGCTTACCAGATGTTTCACGGATACCCTTGATAGGCTCCAGCTGTGAGCCGTTTCTAAGGTACACCGTGTTTGACCGCCAATCCACCAGTGGGTTCATGATATCCAGCCAATCTTTGCCCAAAATCAGCTGAACCCCTTCCATCATCGGTACTGCAGTCAATGATAGTCGACAAGGTACACTCCCGATGCATACCAACACCCGTGGGGCTATTCCGGTGGAAACTATGGTTTCCCCGTTTGCCAACTCCAAGGCAGAATATGCTCCCACAAACTGTAAAGCTGGTCGGCAGTGAAGCCGGTCACTGATGAAAGACCTGCTCGCTCCACTGTCAATCAACGCAGGGACACTTGTCCCGTTCACCACGGCGTTCAACACCAGCAGCACGTGGTCCTGAACTCCAGTGCCTGGGGCTGGCTGTCCCACAGCATCAGCACCTGGAGCGGTTTCTATCCTCTGAACTGACACCGTAGGGGTCTCTCCCTGCTGGGCTTGAGACATTAAAGTTGTCTCCCTGGTGTCATCAACCGAAACCTTTTTCTGCTCAGCTCGCTGTGCGCGTCGGTACCGACGTCTTTCCAGCCGCTTTCTCCACTGCCACTTTCTCCTCTGACGTCTTCTCTGAGCGATGCTGAGTTTTCTATTTTCTAGGGTGCAGATCCTCTGGATAATCTGCCCCTGTCGCCCCCGATGAACTCCTGACTGGCCAGAGTGGGGGCCAGTCAGTTTCCCTGCCCCTGATGCAGAGAAGCATCGGTTCCATGCCCGCTGCATGCTGTGCAGCCACCTGGTCCTGCTGACCAGCCATCCCCTGATCGTCATGGGCAGCTACTGCTGCTACCCGGGGCTTCCTCTGGTTGCCTCTGCCCCGTCCCCTCTGTCCAGATCCACCAGGCTGCTGTGGTACAGGCTGGCGTACCACAACTGGAGCCTGTGGAGGGACGGGTGGCTTCACAGCCTGCCCCCTTCCGCGATTACCTCCTTGTTGCACATTTTTATTTTGAGCCTGGTAGTATACAACATTAGGAGCTGGTGTCGATCCTTGTCCACTTTGCTGTCCTGGCTGTCTGCCTTGGCCTCGTCCATGGCCCTTCTGTCCACTGCTGCCCTCTGCACGTCCACTTGATCCTGGGCGCCTCGACATCTGGGCAGCCAATGCAGCATCCCTGGCCAGCTGGAAAGCCTGGCTCAGCCTCTTAGGCTTTCCCTGTGAGACAAGTACCGCCTGGTCTTGGGGAAGGCCCCAGATGAACATCTTCAACACCCATGATTCATCGTAGGTGTCCACCTTATCCAACTCAGCCTCGAACCTACAGATGAAATCATGCGTGGACTCCTCTTTCCTCTGCTTGATGTTCATCAATGCAGCCATTGCAGAATCAGCCTTGTTGGTGTTTTGAAACCGGCTGATCAGCTGCTCTCCGAAGGTCTGCATGTCCTTGGGGTCCTCCCATGCCTTCAGCTTTCTCTGCCACCAGGTCTGTGCAGTTCCCTGGAGCAGAGTGGAAGCATATGCAACTTGCTTCCCAGGCGATCCTCCGACCAGACGAAAAAAATTCGACACCTGACCCAGCCACACCTCCGGGTCTTCAGATGTCCTGCCCGAAAAGGTTGGAGGGTCTTTTGGTTTTATTTGGACATCAAAAATCCCAGCCCCCTTACGAGTGCGCCTCCCCGATGACTCGCTCGATGATGTCGTGTCAGAACTGGGCGAACGTGCATGCCGCGACCTGTGTGATCTGGACCTCTGTCGTCCTGGACGGGCAGCATGGCTGGTCTGTGCAGGTGGCATCGTCTGATCGCCAGCATCAACAACAATCTCCACCTCCTGCTGCAAATGCGGAGGTCTGCTGTATGTAACTGCTGCTGGTGGCTCTGGGGGTCCAGGCAGAGTTTGCTGGCAGGGCTGAGAATCTTTTTGCGACCGCTCTATGGCCAGGTCCGCGGACAACTGATCGATCCTGGACAGAGCGTCATGAAGCTGTCGAGTAAGCCGCTCGACAGTCGCATCCTGTTCCCTCCTCAGCCTTTGTTCCGTATCCAAATTCCTCTGCCTCTCGTGTGCCAATGCATTCTCCAGCTCTGAAAGGCGCTCAGCATTGCTGGAAACATTTTGATGCATTGACGACATAGCGGTCTCAGTCCGCCCAAACGCCTCCCTGGTCTGACCCTCCAAATGTGAAACTGCCCTCTGAGATGTCTGGGCAGTATGCTGCACTGCTGATGCCGTCTGATCAGCCAGCACATTCATGGCATGTGCTGTCTGGGCGGCAGTCCCTGCAATCGCCTGTGCAGCTCGCTGCTCCAAGTTCTGCATCCCCTGTGCAGCTTCGGTCCTGGAGACCAGGGCACCCTCTGGGTTTCCCAAAACCACTGCCCCCGGCTCTGTCCCGGCAATCAGAATCCTCTGTTGCCGCGCCTCATATGACGCAGCAATAACTCCTACACGTCCAACTCCAGCGACTGTCTCCACTGTCCCGTCAATTTCTTCCACACCATCATGGCCGTTCAGCTCCATCAAATCACGATCCGCCATGATTCCACCCACGACACTGATCCGATGATCAACTGTACTGAAACGAAGTCAATCGGCGTAGACCTGATCTCGGGCTACTGAAAATCCACTGAATCCTATCCCCAAGTAGCCAAGCAGCCTTTACCTCCCAACTTAAGTTATCCTGCTTCTACTGGTTTTCAGTAATCACTTTCACACACAGTTACCCCCAGTACTCTGCAGGGTGACCTCTCGGTCCACCTGGTAACTTTCCAGAGGGTGCGTCTGTGGCTACTAATGAAAACTTAGTCCCAGCTTCAGCCGAACAACCTAAGAAGGTGTCCCTTGCCTGGGACAAGACCGCTGTAAGAGGTCTGGGTTGGCCTATGGCACCCCCAGCCTGTCTAATATTTGAAGACTCAGCCACCCAAGGTTCCGAAGGGGTGACTGGCCTGTCTACCTCAGGTGGGCAATGGCCTCACCCTCTGACCGGTTCCAGGGGAGATGCCTCCACTAGGAGGTAGCACTCTGGACCCAACTGGGCCTGCCTACTGCCATGCTCAATCTCCTCCCCCTTCCCCTAATCAGGCCCCCAATCTTGGTGCAGAGCGGTCAGGTGGTGACCCGCCTGCAGTACTTGCAAAATAAGGTGAAGCAGCAGATGTCCCCTACTTCTAGAGCGGGACCTTCACCCCTATTCTACAGCGGGTGGCACCTGAGGTTGAAGGAATCTTCCAACTGAGGGGTGCTGGCCTTCACGTGTTCGGCTACACGAAGTGCGCCTGGCGCATGCACTGAATCCGCAACTGAATCCGCGGATCTGGCGATCGCCCAGCGCCGTCGATCCCCGAACACCAATCGCCCAACTGAAAGCTCCTTAGGCTCGCAAAACACAATCCCGCAGGTACACAGCACGGCGATTCAGCACCCGCGGAGGTGCTGACCGCTGCCTGGGGTGTTGGAGGCTTCTGGACATCCGCAGCCCTCACAGGCCGCGTGGTCACTCTGTGGTGCTGCGCCTCTCGCTCAGCTCCCGGCTCCGGGCTTCGCGCTCCGAAACCAATTTGTTGCGGCCCCGTCGGCAGCCGCTGGTTTCCGGAGGCGTGGGGGTCGCCCTGCCCTGCGGCTCGGCTGTTGGAGGTCAGCCGGCCCTCTCCACCTCGGACGGTGGGCGTATCCGGGGCAGTCGCTCCTTGGTCGCGCGGTGGGCCCAATGCTCGACGGGGATCGATCCCCGGGGCCTGCTTGGCGTCGGATGGTGGTTCGCTGGCTCGCGGGAGGCCAGAGAGTGGGGGCCAGTGTTACACGGATTCACAGCATGCGCGCGCACATATCGCATGCGCGATGCCCGATCGCGGGTCCATCGCGGTCACATCAAGACAAGACAAGCCAATGTGCGCGTCCAGGCACCAAGTCACCGTCCACCGTTCACCTACGATCGACCCAATGTCCTCTAATTCCAAGCATCTAACACCCGACCCCCTGGCCCTAAGTACTACGACTTCAGGAGGCCATATCTTCGTCAATTCTTAACGGAATCGGGCGTTTAAAAGCTCGTTGGAACCAGGAAGCTCTTAATAACGCTCACAAAGTCGATTTGGCCAGTGCATGTTCCACTCCGACCTCAAACCGCTGCCTTACTTGCCGTAGCCGTCTGCAGTGATGCTTTGAAGGAAATCGACCTATGAGATGCTTGTGCAGTTCCGCGATCGCGGAACCGCACCAACCAGCTGATGGCCGGAAATGGACCTTGAAGATGCTTGTGCGGTTCCTCCATCGCGGAACCGCACCAACCACCTTATGGCTGGAAATGGACTCGTGAGATGCTTGTGCGCTTCCGCGATCGCGGAACCGCACGAACTAGCTGATGCTTGGAAATCGACCTATGAGATGCTTGTGCGATTCCGCGATCGCGGAACCGCACCAACCAACTGATGGCTGGAAACGGACCTTGGAGATGCTTGTGCGGTTCCTCCATCGCGGAACCGCACGAGGCTGCAGCGGGCTGGAAATGGACGTTGGAGATGTTTGTACGGTTCCGCGATCGCGGAACCGCACCAACCAGCTGATGGCTGGAAATGACCTTGGAGATGCTTGCGTGGTTCCTCCATCGCGGAACCGCACGAGCCTGTTGCGGGATGGAAATGGACCCTGGAGATGTTTGTGCAGTTCCGCGATCGCGGAACCGCACGAGCCTGTTGTGGGCTGGAAATGAACCTTGGAGATGTTTGTGCGGTTCCGCGATCGCGGAACCGCACCGACCAGCTGATGCCTGGAAATGAATTGGTGAGATGCTTGTGCGGTTCCGCGATCGCAGAACTGCACAAGCAAGCGGCAGGCTGGAAATGGACTGGTGAGATGCTTGTGCAGTTCCGCGATCGTGGAACCGCACAAGACTGATGTAGGATGGGTTGTGGCCCTTTGAAACGCTCGTGTGGATACGCGATCGCGGAACTGCACATAGCCACTTTACCAACGATGTCGATGATTTGTTCCAAAGCAGCTCTGTGATTGGGGAAGCAGAAGCAAGCAGCGTCATCTTTTGGGGACGTTCGTATACCTCACTTCTAGATATGGGACCGCCAATCTGCACATTGCCATTTGGCAATCGGGGTGGCTGATTTCTTTCCCTACAGAACTGATATCGCAAATGGTCACCAACAACTACACGTGTTGGAATTGTGCAATGCCGCGCATCCCATTTTCGTGCTTGTTGCCACACTTTGTCATCTTGCAAATGGTGTTGCCACAACCACCTATGGGGAGACAACACGACCTGGTGGCATGTCCCACATTGACACACCGCTCCGACTACTTCTCACTTGTTACCGTTTGCTTTGCAGACCTCGTGACATGTTCCGCACATGTCTGGGAGTTGCTCGTGAGGTGGACACAATGCGGCAGGACGGCGGACGCCAGCTTGGAGTTTGATTGCCAACACGCACCGAAAATGTAATCAGGTAGGAATTGCTTTTGCCTTACATGTCGCCCGCCAAAGGGTGTCACTGTCTGACCAATGGCTTAACATCAACAAACACACGCCACCGCAGTGCCTTGCCTTCCAACGGCTGCCCCAACACTTCACTAGCAGTGCTTACAAACCACAGCTACTTCGCCCGCACAAACCTAGTTGTCGCATGGCATCTTTTTTCCTACGTCTCAAGTTCGTTGTTGATCTCATTATATGCTGGGCTAGTCCGGGGGGCTTGAATCCTGGGTGCTGATCATGCCGGGGTGGTACGTCTTGTCGGGCGAACCCTGCCCAGAAACAAACTCTGAGGATTCGGAGGCATTGTCCACACCTCCACCCTCTCTCTCAACCTCGCTGTCGTCCTCCTCTTTGTATTCGTCCAGTAAATCAATCTCTTGAGCGATGGCGGGTTCCTCGTACGAGACTCGCTCTATTGCCCGTCGACGGGGGAGCACTCGGCGACGAGGCTCCGCAACCTCGGCGGCCTCTGCTTCAGCAACAACTCATGCTGGCCTTCCTCCCTTGACACTAGGTAGACCTCTTTTAGGATCCGACGAGATGGCACCGCTCTTGGCCTTTTTTACCTTCTTTCCCTCCTTTTCCTCCTCTACCGCGTCCTCTTCCTCCTCTTCCTCTTCCCCACTCTCCGAGGTGGTACCACTGGAGGTATCGGTTTCCTCTTTGGAATCGGTTTCCACTCCGGAAGAGGAACCCTCTTCGGAAGAGGAACCCTCTTCCCCACTCTCCGAACTTGAGGATTGCTCTGGTGGCTTTGCCGTATCCACACTAGAAGTGGCCACCCAGATCCGTTAATAGCGGACGAGGGCGCCCTCCGTTAAATATCCGTTAATTCAGCGGACCCCGCTCTCTCTGTTGCTGACGTGGCACGGATGGCAGCGGACGGCAGGCGCCAATCAGCGGACTCTGCGGATTCCGCCTGGGCGTTAATGGATATTCTCCAACGGACCAGAGGCCGCGTATCCCATCCGCTAATCTAGCGGATGACAGCGGACGTGTGTACCGAATCAGCGGATGACAGCAGAGCCCAGGCGGCAGGTACTGATTTCCAAATCTGGGGATCGGGTTGATTGCCAGCGTGGCTCAGCCAGGGTCCACATATAGCGGACCTTGGCGGTGACTGCACACATAATTGGTTGCCCTCCTGTTGCCCTCCGCCGTTGTCCTCCGCCCGGCGCCTGCCGCAGGCCCGTGGACCCGGCCTTTTCCGACGGCCGGTGAGGCATACAGCAGCGCCGCAGGCGGAAACCCGAAGCTTGGGGAATGCTAAAGTGCGCCGACTGGCCGGGAAATGTCTGAGCAGCGGGTTTGAAGTGCCGGATGATCTGATGGCAAAAGCAGCCATGGCGGATAATCCGCGCCGGTGATGCTACGCGGGCATGTAGCTATCGCTGGCAGAGCAACGCCTCGATGCTGCTTTGGCGGGGAAATTCGGGCCGTGGGGGGTGTTGGGGGGTGTTTGGGGGGCCTCGGATGATCTGTTGGCCGAAAACCTGTGCGTGGCCGGATGCAATCCACCGGTGATGCACAGGCATAGCGCGCTATCCTGCTTTCTGGCCAGGGCAACGCCCTCAGTACCGCCTGCTTTGGCGGGAAATTCCGGGCTGCGGGGGGTGTTGGGGGGTGTTTGGGGAGGCCTCGGATGATCTATCGGCCGAAAACCTGTGCGTGGCCGGATGCAATCCGCCGGTGATGCACAGGCATAGCGCGCTATCCTGCTTTCTGGCCAGGGCAACGCCCTCAGTACCGCCTGCTTTAGCGGGAAATTCCGGGCCGTGGGGGGTGTTAAAAGGGGGGGGGGGTTCTCGGATTATCTGTGGACTTTGAAAACCTGGATGTTGGCGGATGCATTCCGGCGAGTGATACGTGGGCATAGTGTGGGCTTCTGCTTCTGGCCGCCTGCTTTACTGGGAAATTCTTCCCCCGGGGGGGGCGGATTATGTGTGGACTTTGGAAACCTGGTGGCACATGGCCGGGTGGGAAGATCATGGCCGGGGTTTGACTTCATTCCGGGATTTTGCCTGCGACCCTCACCAACTATGTTGCAGGTGGTACCAACGCTGAAACGGAAAGCAGGCAGGGGCGCCTTCGACAGGCGGGACGTGTAGGTGCGGTGGATGTGTACCTCTGTGCAGCAAGCCTGAGTGCCGCCTATTGTGGTTGGGTGCTATAGGGAACATCGCGGGAAGTCAGGTACAATCGCAATCTTGATTCTAAGGCTGGTAATCCAAGGCTTGAATGCCTCTGGCTGGAAACCATGCATCCATTGGATAGAGGTGGCCCCATCTGTCTGTCCCCAACAGAATTTGTTTGGCTCCGTTAAAATTCTGTACAATCAATAGAATTTATGAAGGAGCCACAGAGAAAAAAAGCGTTTTACAGAAACGGGTAGGGCCATACTGACGTCAGCATAGACAACTACAGAAATCCACACAGCCTTACAGAATGAAACCAAGTGTTACAGAATTCACGCCGCTGTCTACGGATGATAGGCACCCGCAACAGAACCGCTGACCGGACCACAAAGGTCGACAGAATTCCATAAAAAATCGATGGCAATCGCTGCCAGGAAGGGCCCGCACTTATGATTTATAGTATGCTGTGATGATGTGTTCTGTGTGTGTGCTGCCTCCATCCAAGTACCGGCAGCGATCGCTGCTGGGAAGGGCCCGCACTTATGATTTATAATACGCCGTGATAATGTGTTCTGTGTGTGTGCTGCCTCCAGCCAAGTACTGGCAGCGATCGCTGCCGGGAAGGGCCCGCACTTATGATTATAGTATGCCGTGATGATGTGTTCTGTGTGTGTGCTGCCTCCAGCCAAGTACCGGCAGCGATCGCTGCTGGGAAGGGCCAGCACTTATGATTTATAGTACGCCGTGATAATGTGTTCTGTGTGCGTGCTGCCTCCAGCCAAGTAATGGCAGCGATTCGATACGCCTCTATTCGCGACAAGCTTCCAGAATCTCAAAGTCCATGACGGATGGCAACGGAATGCCAGGAAAGGCAACGGAAAAAAAAACATCTTTACAGAAATTGGTGGCTGCAAACACCCCCTTGACGGACAGCTCCAGAGCCAAAAAACTGAAAGCTGATGTGGCATGAACGGCAACAGAAAACCGGCCCCGGCAAAACAACAGAAAAGTGACGGACGGATTTTTTGTCTTGAAAAAAAATACGGACAGAAAATAACAGAAAAAAAGCTGAGCGGCCACGTCTACCATTGGGGCACCTACTGTCCTGCGTATAAGTTGGAAATGTACTTAACGTTGTGTGTGGTGGTGCTGCAGCCTCACCAAGCTGCGTCAGTGCAGATCCAGAAACCATCGGGAGGGGGATGGCGAGCACAGAGGAGCAGCAACACGAACCCTCACTTGGTGAGTGGATTACCGTTTACACTTGCAGAACCGTATTTTGTTGTCGACTTTGGCGGCTGTGGCTGTGTGTGTTTGTCGGTGTGTAGGGCACTGCACCATTCTGGCATGGCCACCTCGTTGGTGGTAGTACCCGCCATCACCTGGCTGGGGAAACCTTGGCAGTTCGTTCCTTCCATGTAGCCATGCATTGCATAGGGTGCACCACTTGTCACTGCAATACCCATCGTCTTTGCTTGCATGCCACCAACATTATTTGGCAGTACCCGCCGCCACCTGGCTGGGGAAGTCTT
>CAJHUC010002693.1:0-18181 GCA_905146915.1 Ostreobium quekettii
CCGGCCTGGCTGTGCCCCTCGCACACCGGATTCGTGAGCCGCGTTGATCGACGCCGTTACGTCATGTCGATGCACCCGTGCATGGAACAAACGCACTCCCTGGGAGCGTTGGCGGCCACACCAATTGGCCGGGGAACACGTGTGTCTGCCGGGAGGGCAAAAAAACAGAAAAATGTCTTCAGCCTGGCCCCCCGGTGCCCCCGGCGCCAAAAAAAAGGCGCACGGCCCGCAGGCGTGGCCGCAGGCCGGGGCTGGCTACACCTGGCCCCCACCGCACTCGCCCGCCCCCAGACGTCGGGCGCGGTCCGCTCATTGACCCCCGCACCGCCCCCGCCCGCCCGGCCCCGCTTCCTCGCCCTCCGGACGCGCCCCGCCGCCGCAGACCCGATGATCGACAACGAGGACAACATCTCGCTGCGGCCGCTGTCGCTGCGGCCGGGCGGCGCCGGCAATCCCTTCGCCCAGTTCTCCAAGGGCGCCGGCTTCGACATTCGGCGAAAGGTGCGATGAAGGCCCTGAGGGGCGCAAAAGCGCCTTGAGAATGTGCCGAGACGGGGCTCTGGGGCCTGCCCCATTCCCCCGCGCGTTTTGCCGCCTGCCGGGAGGGGCGCATGGATTGAGCCACCCCCCGGCCAACGGCCTTTGTGCGGGCTTGCGGCCGCCACTCCCACCGCAGGTGAAGGATGACCCCTGGGAGGACAAGCCGGCGCGGAAACCCGAGGAGCGGATCCGATACAGCCGGAAGTTCCTCGAGGGCCTGCGGGAGGTGAGCCTGGCCCCCTCGGCCGCGCGATGCTCGCCCCGACCCCGCGCCGGCATCTGATTGCCCCGCCGGGCCATTTGCCGCATCCCCCCCATCGCGGCTCGGGAACGCGGTGGCCGGGGATTGGTTCGATCCGCCACGCTCCATCCCTGCCGCCCCGGCGGCGCCATGAGCCGATCGCGCGAGCCGCCGCGCGGCCGGCGCTCCCGCCCAGCCGGTTGGGTCGGCTGACTGTCATCGGCAACGCCTTTGACCTTGGCCGGCCGCAGGGAAACACGGGTCTGCCAGACAACGTGCCCACCTACCTGCCATGCTTCACGGCTGGAGAACGCAGCGTGTTCATGTTCAACCGCACGTTCCAACAGGTGAGGCCCCACCCCGCCCCAGCCCCACGCACCCACGTGCTCTCTCCCAACCCGTTCTGGGAGATCTCCCAGCCTCCGCGTGCTCTCCGCACGGCCGACGATCGTCGCCACTCTGGGCGTGTCGGCCGCAGCCGGCCTTACGCGTGCCCACCGCATGGCCTTCACACTTCGGAATGGCCGGGCCTGTTGTGCGCCAATCCCCTGCCCTTTGCGTCCCGAAATTCATCGCATGGTTTTCTCTTTTTCCGCCCGCCGGGGTGCCCCTGGCGCCCTGGGCGGTCCGGGACAATGCTGAAGCGCTGTCGTGGCGGCGGGCGGCCGCAGGCGTCTACCTCCGACTCCGTGGACGACAGGGACTGGACGGCGAGGAAGGCGCAGTTCCCCACGCCGCCCCCCAACATGGGCGGCCGCGCGGGCGGACAGCCCGTGTCCAAGCAGCAGGTGGGTCTTGCTGTGGGGCGGGAAGGGCGATGCCAAATCGACTGTGCACGATTCCGGCGCACTGGTGGCGAGATGAGGGGTCTTGGCTCCCCCTGCCCAGTCCTATGCGCGAGATAAGGGTGCTGAATGTGCAGCAAAGTGTGCTGGGTGGGGCCTACTGGGTTATACTTTGCATCTGAAAACAATAGGGGTCTTAGATCCAAACGGTTAGTAGATGCCAGCGAGATTGTGTGATTCGAGTTGCAGTGTCCAGTGTGCCTCTGATGGTTATAGGGTGCTGTAAATCCTTGGGCATGATCTGGGGAACGTCCCTGCAACCACATTGACAATGGCATTGACACATTGCGAAACAGTAGTCCTTAATGTAGAGGGAGCTGATCTGACGACTCTGGCAGTTTGGGTGGGCAGATGCTCCCCAAAGGCGGTTCTGCGATGGCACTGAGGTGCTCTGTCGATTGTTGCAAGGTTGCGCCCATCAATGCGTTCGATTTCTTTCCATCAAAAGGTCGTTTGAGCCAGAGGGCCCATTTGTGGAAAGGCTTGATTTTTGTCTGGGTGCCTCAGCTCTGGCTGCTTTTGTATTACAAGGCAGGCAATGCTGCGCAGGTACCTCCAAAATACAAGTGGGATGTGTGGTGCTGTTCTGTCACCTGAAATGTCCAAATCCACACTCACCCACACTTGCCAACCTTGCACCTTATTCTGCTGTTCGCAATCTGGTGTTGGACGTGTGCTTAGCTGCCTGTGGGACGAGAAAGGGAGAGTGTTCCCAGAGACAGTTTGTATTGTTGATGTGTAGCTTGCACACCACGTGCACCATTTGCGTGACTGGGGGGTCTTGATATGTCTGCTCTGTGTGTGTGCCATTGTTATAGTCAGATTGCATGGGTGATCGATGCTCAACAGCAAGCAATGTATCATTTTGTACCATTCTTGTTGACCTCGAGAGTGTGCTAAGCGCCCAGTCTTGTGTCAGAACACCTTCTGCAGTTTAGGTGTGGGGTTTGTTGTGTGGCTGAGCCCAGAAATACAGAGTGTTATGTTGTGGAAGGAAATAGCATCTACAGGTGGGCAATAGTTTTTTTTGCTGTAAATCCTCCATTTGTCCACAACTGAGAGTCAATTCCTTCCAGTGGTCAAATATTGACGTGTGCGATTCTCAGTTCGGGATTGTGCTGCCATCTGACAGTATGCGAAGGTCTCCACCCTGAACAAGGCATCGGAACAAGGCCGAGAGGCATACAGGCCCATTGGAGCACAGAGCACTAGCTCGCAGTCCACTGACGAAGAAGCCAAGGTACTTGTAGCTTTCTCCAACACCGTGCCAGTTTGTCCCCAGATAGTCCCCTGCAGAGTGCTGGAGGCTTGACTGCAGCTGGTTGTCTGAATTCAGTAGCAATGCCTGCCATCTCCAGCGCATATGTGTCATCACAAAAAAATGCATAAAATTGTATGAGGTGTGGGAGCAACGAAGGCAATATCAGCATGAACATGTTGGTTTTTGTAGTTTGTGTGTGTTGACACATCCATTCAGTCAGTTGTTTCTCCACATGTTCTTTGGCTGGTGCCTTTTGGTGGAAAAACTATGGCATTGATTCTGTTCCTCAAGCACCCACCCTGCAAGCATTGCCTCAACTAAGAAGCCAAGCTAGAATCCAGACAAATGGAGGGAGTCGTCATGCAACCCAGCAAATGGACGCCCAGACAAGAGCCTATAAGCAGTTGTCTGGAATGGGGGGGGAAATGGCCACGTTGAAGCTATATTTAAGCTATTACTGAAGCTGTGTTTTAAGCTATATTTAAGTTCTATTTTTGGGGGGGAGGAGGTGTGTGTGTGGGTGGTGGTGGTGGTGGGGGGGGGCGTTTGGTGGAGCTCGGTTATCCATCCTGCAGGAGGTGTGCCAGGTTGTATGGCAGGGACTTTCACGTTGGCATCGGCTCCCTTCAGAAGAGCAAGGGATGGTGAAGTGAGGGGAAAGGTCTGGGTGGGAATGGCCAATACTGTCCCACAAGTTGGGTGAAAGCTCGATATTGGCATTCCTAGTCCCCACCTAGCTGGCAGTATCCAGAAGAAGCCATGGTGAATGTGTGTGTTTGCCTATTGGTTGCTGCCCAACATGAGCTGTCCGAGTCTGTTGGGTGTCCTGGGTCTCATGCTGCCGTTCATTTAGTCTTTAATGTGGGAAACATATGCCAAGGTGACAGAAGGAGAGTCGAATGGTAGTGACAGATAACTGCAGTGACCGCTTTGGCAAGAATTCACAAAGCACTGCCCTTGCACCTATTGAGAGACTTTGGGTGCCAGAAAGGATCCCAGTGTCCCCAGTGTCCCAGTATCCCCGTCTGGTGCCCAACATGTCTATGGCCTGTCGTAATGGGATAAATGTGCACATGGTATTGCCCATCCATCCCTCACTGCGCGGCCTACTGCGAACCCCATTCGTTGTCTGCCACCCCTTCCTGGTACCCACTGCATTCCGGCATCCAACCAGCACTGCATTCATTCACCCAAAAGATTGACCTTTGCTGAAAACTGCTTCCTCAGTAGTTTATGCCCCCCTGTACTGTGAATCCAACCAGCTGTTTCTGCAATTCAACCAATGAGGTGAAATCGTAGCAATTCGCCCCTGTTTGTTGTCCTAACCAGCCAAATCGAGAGCAGGTGAATCTGTTGCTTTTACAGCCATAAGGAGAGGAACCATGCGATCGAGTTTTGTTCTGCGAGCTTCTTGTGCACACTTTCAAGTGCAGGATGAGAACAGGTTAAAACAAAACAATGACTTGCTGACATTATGTCTCATATGTCGCATTGCCAGACGGTCCGCACGATCAAGGGCATCCTTAACAAACTTACCCCTGATAACTTCGAGCGGCTGCAGTCCCAACTGGTGGCGCTGGTGGCCACTGCTGAAATCCTGCGGCAGACCATCTCCCTGGTGTTTGAGATGGCGGTGAACCAGCCCACCTTCTGCGCTCTGTACGCTCAGCTGGGAGAGAAGCTGGCTGCTCAGCTGTCGGACTTTCCACCTGCAGAGGGGGAGGACAAGCCCATGACCTTCCGCAGGATATTGCTCAACACATGCCAGGATGAATTTGAGGGGACGTCGGAGTTCAGGGAGGTAAGTTCACAGTGCAGTGAGGGTGAGTATGTGTGAAGTGGCTTCTCAAGAGTTCCTGCAAGGGGGCTTTGGGATGCCTTGAAAGTGAGTGTGTTCAGGTGTCAGTGGCAACGAATGGTGACGAGCGGGCACCAGCTGTCTGGCATTGTGGCCAGGATGCTTGTCAAGACTGTCTGATAGTTTAGCTTACTTCCTGAAGGCCAGTTCCATCCTTTTGCTGGTGTGAATGTGTGTTGCAGGGAATATCAGATTTGCTGCCATGATAGCCCACATGTTGGCTGTTGGGGTGCAGCTGGTAGCCTGACTCTTAAATGTGTTCTTTTGATAAACCTGATTATGTGTTGTTGGTTTGCTAGAGTTATTTGTGGTCATGGTGTATTGCATCGAGATATGTTGGAACAGAGAAATGGAAGTATTGACTGCCCAGCATGTCTTGCTGCTGCTTGCCTTGCAGAGATTAGCAGCCGCCAGCGAATCAGAGCGCGAAGCGCAGGAGCGGGCGCTCAAGAACAGGACCTTGGGGAACGTACGCCTAATCTCTGAGCTCTACAAGAAGGGCTTGGTGATGGAGAAGATCATGCACGCATGCCTAGGGGAGCTCCTGAAGACGGAGAACGATGCAGAAACACCGGCAGAGGATAACCTGGAGGTTAGTAACCCTCTATTGAAGATGGATGCAGTGCTGGCACCCCCAGTAGTTTGCTGATTGGCTTTTTTTCTCAGTTTGAAATTGCCTCTAAAAATGGGAAGCAGTGCTGAGGGATGTTGGAGATGTATTCCTCCCTTTCTCTTCTGTGGTGATCCCTGGCTTTCGGATACTTCGTAGTTTGGGATACATTGACCACAGAAGTAAGAGAGGTGGTAATAGAATGCAAAGCTCATGATGCTTTGCTATTGCTGTACAGGATTCAGGGTATTCAGGGGATCTTGTCAGTGGGTGCTATTGCACCAGCAGTGCTTTATAGTAGCAATTCTCATTGGCAGCCATGCCACCTTACTAAGGCAGGCATTTGCCAAATAGCACTCGTGGTAATGTTCCCTGGAGTGCATCTGCATGTGTGGGTGCTATAGGCAAGGATCCTCCTGCCGAATGGCAACAGGGCTGTTGCAAAACACCACTGCAATTTGCTGTGCGAATAGCACTTGATGCTATTCTGGTGTGCTATTTGGCTTGGAGCGGTGCTATTTAACCCCGAATAGCATCACTTGGGGTTGAATGGCATAGGTGTGCTCTTGCTCCCTCAGCTGTTGTTGTTGGACAGCTGTTGTTTTCTGACATGCGCTGCTATTCGGATGACCGAATAGCACTGTCAGCACAACAGCACCTGCTGGTAAAGATGGTCTCAGGGTTTGGTGTGTAGTCCTGCCTGTGTTGACAGCAGTGTTCCAGCGCCAGCAATGTATTGTTAGCAGCAAAATGGACTCATTCCAACATCGTGTCAGCAGATGAATTCCATGTATGGATGCACCCCGTGGTGGCATGTAATCTTGGCAACTGACCACTGGCCAGGGGTTGTGGTCAGGCGCTTCATGAAACAGGTATTGATAGAATGTGCTCGTGGTACCCTTGGGAGGTGCATTGACAGAACTTTGTCACTTTCTGCCAAAAATAATCAAGAAAATCACAATTTTGTTGGCTTTGCCTGTCATCAATTGAAATATGAACAAGTGATGTGTGTGGATTTGCGCTCATCATCGTGTGATGGTTGCTTGGGCTGTGCGTTCTCTGTTTTTGGCGACTGCAATGAAAGGAAGTTAATGATGATTGAAATCGAATAGACCTGGAATATGAGCTGGCTGTAAAACAACACAGTTATTAACAGAGCAAGAAAACGAAGTATGCAAGAGATAATGGAGTGAAGGAATGAAGTACAAGAAGGCAATCAGAATGTGCAACAAATGGCACATTTGTCAAGTAGCAATGAAGAAATCTTGTCAACCTGTACCACAGTTTTGGGGACAAAATGTGTCATTGGGTGTATATCATGCCCATCATTGCCAAAGTTATTGTGCAGTCTTTGCATTGGTCTGTGACGAACCCAAGAGTCAGGAAATCAGTCTATGCATTGCCAACTTGAGTTGGTGCTATTCTGTCTGTGTGATTAGGCCACCTGTGAGGTGTTGACTCTGGCTGGAAAGAAGCTGGCAGCCTCTCAGAGGTTTGCAAAGCACCTGCCGGCATACATGGTCCGGCTGGAGAGATACTCGAACAGCCCCACCCTCTCCTCACGCATCCGCTTCATGATCCGTGACATCCTTGACATGAAGAACAACAACTGGCAGCCAAGGCGGGAGCGATTCACAGCAAAGAAGATCGACGAAATCCGCACAGAGGCACAGAAGGACCTTGGGGTGACGATCAGACGTAGGTCATGGTCACGCACCAGCCGTGTATGCGGTTTTGATCGCAATCCGTCAACCATGCTCTTGGAATGAAACGAAGCCCTGTTGCCTTGTACACGATGTTGTGTTTCACATCGTGAACCAAGCACAGGAACTTGCCAAGTTCTAACCTTTTTGCATTTTATCAATGCAGGTCAATATGCTGCCGCACATTTTGTGCAGTGTCGGAATTTCAGTTGAAGGCTTCAGCCCAGCACCTCGTGTGCAATTGTGCAGCGAAAACAATAACTTCAACACGTCGGTCACCTTGCATGGTTGCGTGGTGCCCATGTGTTGGCAAAGACCCATTCTCTCCCATGTCCTGGATGGAACGCTGCTTCTGAAATGTCAAATGCCAGGCACCAAGTTAAAGTCAGTCCAATGGGGTGCCAACAACACCAACAGCAGCAACCGCTGCAAGTTCTCGCCTGGAAAGGAACTGCGCTACGAGTATGGTATTTTTGAGGATCGAAAGCAGTATCTCAACCTGACGATTTGTGGAAGGTTGCTCAAGGATGTTTGTGACTGATCAGACAGGAACATGGCACATCTTCTTTCAATATGCAAGGCCGCTAAACTTGTGGTGTTCACAGTACTCATTAAATGCACAATATTCACTAAATGCAGATCAACAACTGGGCATATTCGTTGTTGTTTGTGCGGTTAATGCGCTTGTGGCACATTTGCCTCCTGTGCCTTGAGTAATTGCCAATGTTTGTTTGGCCTCAAATGCTCCTGGCAGCCAAGCCCAGTCAAGGGCATCCTGCCAATTCCTTCCTTGTTTCATCAGCAAGGGCCTGTCAACGCCCTGCAGCCGCTCCCCACTGTATTCCCCCTGGTTCATCGCTCTTTTCTTTGGTGCAGCATCCTCACCCTTACATGTTTGTTGTTTCTCAGTCCCCCAGACCCGCCCACAGTCACAGGCAAGGCCAGCTGTTGTCACACCAGCCGACGACTCTGAGCTGTTCCCTGCGCCACAGAAGTACGCGGACGACGACTGGAAGGTAGGAAACAAAGCTTTGCAGCTTGCACCCTGATTCAGGTTTTCCAGATCTTGGTTGTGCAACAACAGAATGATACTTGTCGATGAACGATTGGACAACAGGTATTTTGTTGAAGCCATTTCGAGATACTTTGAAGAGATGATGTGGGCTTCAGATGGGGTTGCTGGATGTTGCTTGTGGGACAGGGTCGTGTGTATCTGACCTGCGATGACTCTGAAAGTCCGATCGACGATGACTTGTTGCGCAAGCACAAGTGAAAGCAGAGCAGCATGTGTTTTTTTCGTCTTCGCAGTCATGTTCATGCACAACTGTAAGGGTGTGAAAAGCTGTGTGGCATTTCACCCCTTATGCAAGGGGCGGGGTTGGGCAGTGGGATGGCTGCAAGTAGTTAGTTTTGCTGTGCAATATTTGCATATATACAATCTGTATATATACAATTTGTATATATATATAAAATTTCACTTCACTGTTCTAGCACTGCGCTGCTGTGCACTGTGGTTGCTGTGCAGTATGGCACTGTGGTGGTCCAGGATGCAGTTGATCTGCAACGTGACAAGCTGCTGTAATTGGTGCAATATGCTCATAGCTTGTGCATTGTGATGTATTTCAGGCCGTTACAAGAAAGTTCAACAGGGGCGCTGCTGCTGCTGCTGCACCAGCAGTGGCTGGGCCTGCAGCGATGAGCCCACCCGCATCTGCCAAGCCTTTGCAATCGGCGGACAAGGCGCAGGCGAGGTGTGCCACACAAAAGCCAGCGAAAACTCGTGCTGAGCATGAACTGATGTGAAAATTGAAATATGGATAGTGGGAATTAGAATAGCCACATTGTATGAATAATGTGTGCAATTTCTTGCGCAGGGCTATTGCCAAGCAATGTTGGCTTTTAAACACATTGTAGTGGGTATGCCAAAAAGATGTGGAATATTAGATTGTCTTGTGCAGGATGTCTGTCGTACAGAGACAATTTTCACTTCACAATGAGACTATATTTGGTCGTGAGATCCATGGTACTTGGCATTTTAAGTGCAAGCGATGCTGCAGGGGGAGAAACAAGCACAGAAGCATCTAGCAAGCCAGATACCCGGTGTCTGCTGTGCTGCAACAGTCTGACGCATACACAGGCAACGGAATCAGCAAATCGCAGACGCTGCACTTGACAGCTTGCTGTTGCTCACCAAAGAGCCCATCACCATCCACCGCACCGCCATCCCATCCTTCCACCTGCATTGTCGTTCCCTGCCCCCTCACACTTCCCCTCCCTTGTCCTTTCCCTTCCTCTGCCTTCCCTTGCTCGTCTTTGTGTTGATCCCCTCCTGCCTACATCCCTAGGCCGGCCCCCTCCAAGAAGTTCACCCCCGAGGAGCGTGTCAAGAAGGCCAAGTCCATGTACAGCGAGTACCTGTCTGCGGCCGACAAGTCCGAGGCACTGCGCTGCGCATCAGAGATCGCCACCCCGGAGGGCATCGTCAGCCTTCTAGAGGTGGGCATCAACCAGATGCTGGAGTCCGTCCCGGAGCGGGACCAGAAGATGCTGGCGCGCCTGATGGTGGACATGTGCAAGGAGGGGGTGTACGCTGCGGACGAGCTGCTCTCGGGCCTCAAGGCCACCACAGACCAGCTGGACGACCTCAGGTGAGTCCCACACAGACTCCAAAGAGGATTTTGTAAACAGCTTCAGGCACTGTGTGAAAGACAAGTACACGGAATGTTGCTGCAGTATTGCAACCAAGTATGCCATGGTGTAGCAGAATAGTGCAACAGTGTACAGCTTTTTGTCTGCCGGCCTGTCCCTAAATCAACATTTTGCACTCCCTTTTTCGCCCTGTTCCAATCTTCTGTTATTTGCTGCAGGCTTTGTGTTTCCTCCTCTTTCCTAATTTTCCATCGAGCTTTTAGCCTTCTTTCCCTTCTGCCCCTGACACCCTGAGTGGTTGGTTGTGGACTTGGGGGCCTTCCTCGTCCCAGCAGAAAGATTGCCAATCTTTTGGCCCCTAGCAAGACAGAAGTGCAAAATCAAATGCGAAAAGGATGATCAGCTCTGTGAGTGCACGGTAGCTGGGCAGACATAGCGTGCCGTGTTGCTACAGCTGCACCTGGCATCAGCATCCTGTGTACCAGTGTGGACTCAAGAATGAAACATTTCTGCAGTCTGCGTTCACAGTAGTTTTGCCTCATGCTTAGTTTGTCTAAAGTGGTGGCCTTTGCCTGCAGGGCACCAATGCTTTGTCTTGCTACTTGCTGTTCACACAATGGGTTCAAAGGCACTTGTGGGATAGTGCAGGGACCGCTGTTACCCTTACCTGACTGAGCACCGCGAAATATGCAACCCTTCCACGTGATAACATAATGTTTGGCCTTTTCCGCTGAGCAATAGTGAAAACGTGATGGTGCCAAAGAAAGTGTACACCAGTCCTAACCGCAATGCGAGGGTCTCTGGACTGCTCATGTCGTCTAGCATCCCAAGATGCATGAGTCGCTGTGGCGGAAACTGACTTTTGAGGCCATGTGAACGAAGCCGAGTCGCCAGTCCGGCTGTGACCATGATGCGGAGCCCCCAAAATGGTGGCCTGCTGAAAAAATGCCGAGCACAAATAGTAACAGTGAAATTTTCTGATGCGGAAGGGCCGAGTATTGGGTTTTACCATCGGGCATAACAAGCCCAGGCCTAATTCTGAGCCGTGAATCTGGGATCTCATATGCTGGAAAGAGCATGCTGGGAAAGATCTCGTTGGTTCTGGGCTCGTTGCATCTGTTGCAGCTGAGTGGGCGACCAGTGGGTTTCCAGTGGGAATGTCAATTTAGCACAACCCTTGGAGTGATTCTCCTGGTGCAGCTGCGCCACTGGCGCAAAAACCAAGGATCCACATGATAACCACATGATAATGGTACACGATTCTGGGCAGTTAAGCACTATTGAAACACTATCAAGAACTGTGAAAGAGACAGTAATTGGCCAGTGTGGTAAGACACCTGAGAGTTTGAAGTTTTTTGCAGTATGTGCAGATCACTGTACGTTCACAGTGCAGCTGTATTGATGTAGTGGATCGATACTATGGATGCAGTGAAGAACAGCATGTTTGATACTGCAACAGCTGTATCACGTGGATATGCGCTCCTCAGAGTCGCTGGCCCAACACTGAGACGACTGTGGACTGGCTGTGTTGCAGCTTGGACATTCCCAAGGCACCAGCGATGTGTGGCGACCTGCTTGGATATGCTTTGGCTCAGAACGTGTGGGATGTGGACGTCCTGCCTACCCTGTGCAAGGGCATCGCCTCTGCGGAGTTCAGGTGAGACACACCACACCAGGATTTGTTCTTCTGATGTAAAGAAAACAAATCATGCAGTGTGTACACGTGGCAAGATAAACCATATAGGATGAAATGAGCGATCTGGTAATAGAAAGGATAGGTGAATCACCAAGCAACTGTTCCAAAGTAGAGCATGTCTATACAATGGCCATACATGTGCCAATCAGGGCACTGTGAAGGCATTTATCCATACTGCTGTTGAGGGTGCACAAATCTCCAAAGGCGGTAACCGTAGCTGCCTGTACAGAGAGCCACATATAGCAAAAGAAGCACAGCAAAGTAGTGCATACCGTAGTATGTTCAACCATTCCGCATTTCGAAATTCAGCCTTACGAGTTTCCTCCGCATTTTTTGACGGACCGTTGTTTTTACATGCTCCGCATCCTAGGCACAACCGGAATGGTGACTCTGCCCACTTTGCATGGCCTCAATTGCCTGTTTTCTATCACAGTGACCCATGCAGCCAGGGCCACTAAACACCACGGATACTCCAGAGACTTTTGTGTTGTGGCTGCTCTGCTTGTCTTAGGCAGTGTAATGTTTCATCATTGCTCCATACAAAATGGCCGAACGTTACATTACAATGCAGAAGGGTTGAATATACTACAGTTTTGGGGGCGAGGGGATTGTATGTGTACCCCAATTTTCCAATCAATAGGTGTCAGTGTGCAGGTGTCACAAGGAATGTGGAGGCAGATGTGGGAGTCAGGGGGTCGATTGTGTGTCGTTATGGCACGTGGCCTAAGTAGCGACCTAATGTGAACGGGGTGGCTTATCGCGCCTACTGTTTCTGTCGTTTTGAAGGGATTGACATGGCCACATGCGCTGCTGGGGGGGTGATGCAGTGTTGATTGCCGAGCACCGTGTATTCAACTATTTCTTTTTGCAGAGACTTCAAGATGATATTGCTTGTAGCTGATAATATGTTGCCTGTAGCTGCCCTTTCCTATATCAGACGATTTCACTTTCAGTTTCATTGGCGAAGTTCCGTCAGCCCCTCGTTCACTCATCGCTTATTCTCAGTTTTTGTCCACTCTGGATTATTCTTTTTGTTTTGCGTTTGACATGGACTTTTGTCACAGCAAAGTTGGAATGAGTGCACCTGGGTTGTTGCAACGCCAATTCAGTTGTGAATTTGTCAGAATTGGCAGATGTGCGGAAAATCTGGAATCCGAGGAAACACCTCGAGTGAATTTCTATGCTGTTTGCGGGCTCACCCCTCCCCCTCTCGTCGTCCAGGCGCCCCTTGTCCTCCGCCGCCCTCCAAGGCGTCGCGGTGGCCACCAGCACGGATGACCTGAAGCTGCGGTGCATGGCCAAGGGTCTCAAGGCGTCGTCCTTTCTGGAGCCCCTGGCCGACTACGACCCGCCGGGCATGCCGTCCGTGGAGGATTTCCTCAAGGCGTCCAACCTGTCGATGGTGCCGCTGTGAATGGCGCCCCGCGTGACGATTGGCTGCCGCGACCGGTGTCCACCACCAGGTGCAGGAAACACCTACAGGATTAAAACGGGTGTGCGAGGGCCGTGCTGGAAACAAAGGGTGGAAGAAAAAGCTTTGATCGCGTTTCCTGGCGGGTGATGCGGTCAAACGTTGATCTCGATATTCTGCTTTGATTTCGATATTCGATATTGATTCGATATTCGACATGGATTTCGATATTCTACGTGGATTTCGATATTCGAATGTTGTTTTTGGTTCCACCCTCGGAAATGCGGTTTTGGCGGGTTCTGTGGGGGTGGGCGCCGCCGGCAGCGCACCCGCCCCGTCAGGCGAGGGGGACGTTTGCCGCTGGTGGGCCGCCGGAATCTCAGACGTGGGCGGGCCAGCAGAGCTCGAAGGTTTGCGTCAGCAGCTGTGGGGAGTTGTTGGAAGGTGACGCAATGGTGGGGGGGGCGATGGAGGAGTTTGGGCGCCTGGTCCCGGGGGCCGGGGGTGGGGGTGGCAGCAGGGGGCAGGCATGATTGGCAGTGTTGGGAAGAACAATCGCGTGGAGGTGCAATTGGAGCTATCAGGTGGCGAAGGGCGCGCTGTGTTTGCGCATGTGACTCTAGCACGAAATTCGTTGTTCATTTTGTTTGGACACTTTAGGTATGTAGGCATGCCGCTGATTCTGGCCTGGGTTCATTGTCGCGCTGGCCTCCAATCCCAAACCGAGTCTTTGCGCGTCCCAACCTGATCGTTAAATGACCAAGCGGCTCTTTACAGCTATCGACTCCAGTCAGAATGTGACAGCCATGCAGAAGATACACCGAGCACTGGCAGCAACGAAGGCCATACTGGGTCGACTCCAGTGCTTTTGAGGTTCGGGGCGGTATGGTGGCCGCGGGCTGGATCATGAGCTTTGCCACAGGGGGGGAAGATGCATTGAGCTGACCCGGGCCGAGTTGCAGTGGGAAAATGCGCTCAGCATGCTCGCGCTGTCCATCGTGGGTTTGTTCTTGCACAAATGCTGCCGGCCCAAAGTGCCAGTCAATGTAGCTCATGCGCAATTGGCAGCTGGAAGCCGCACTGACACAATGTCGGCGCAGCACAAATTGCTCACACTGCAACCTGTGCTGGCACCGAGAGAGTTGCCGGTGCTCGAGAACAGGAAACACCGACCCCTTTCCCTTGCGCTGCCACAGCACTGACGACACCTCAAAAGCAAACCTCCAAAAAAAAGGTCACAACGAAACGAAAATTGCATGAATACAACGCAGGCCCCAAAAAGTTGTACTAAAATGCGAAAAGTATCAAAAACGTCTCACAAAATAACCTCTTTTGGTCTTTGGGTTCCCGTCCCTGGCTGTCCCGGCAGTACCTGGCTGTCTCCATCGCGTCACAGACGCCGCTCCCGATAGACAAAGGATTTGGGCGCTCGGGGGTTGGGTTTTCGTGCGGCTGGGCCTTAAGTTTAGGTTAGGTTGGTTCTTAGGGTTTTAGGGTACAAGTGGGCGGTCCCGCATAGGAAACCACCCCAAGGCCCCGCGCCCAGCGGTTCGGCGATGGCGCCCCTGCCCCGCGCGGCCATGACCTGGGCTCGGCGCTGCGTCTCCCTGCTCCGCGAAGCCGAGGCCCCCAGCGCCCCAACCGTCGCCGCTCTCTCGCGATCAAAGACGCTCGTACCCTCCCGGCGGCGGCTTCGATCCCCAGCGACCCCCGACTGCACAGGATGCTTGGGGTCAGAATCAGCCGCCGCATCGGAAATCAAGGAGAAAGAGAAGCAAGTCATGCAATGGGCTCCCGCTCCGGCGCAAGTGTCCGTGAGGCGCTTGTCCATTGCTGCGTGTGGGAGCGCCTTCCAGCGCGGATGGATCATCCCCTCAGCTGCGGAAGCGATTGGGCTGCAGGGCGGGTTGGTGAGTTGCGCTCGAGGGATCCAGATTGCTGCTGGGGACCCCGATGCGGATGCGAGTGCCGACAGCGCCAGGGAGAGGATGGCCATGGCGATGAGCATGAGGCCTCGGCGGGTGAGGAGGTCGAACGTTGGGGCGCTGGACATTCGCGTGGGGCTGGTCGTGAGCGCGAGGGCCCATCCGGGGTCGGCGGAACTGGCGGTGACGGAGGTGGACGTGGGGGAGGGGGCGAGCCGCACGATCGTCGGCCGGTTTGCGAGGTTCCTTCGGCCGGAGGAGGTGGAAAGGAGGCGGGTGGTCGTCCTGTGCAACACGGTGCGGCCGGGCGCCTGGTGCTCAATTTCTTCAAATTGCGATTAAAACTTTCCAGGCAGTTCAGACAATAACTGCACATGTCTTTCAGATTTTAACGTGCCTTTGAAAGACAAAGTCGGTGCCTTGCACCTTGCCATGGATGACGGGTGGGCGATGATGCAAGGGGGTCTTGTGCTCTGGGCCTCCTTCAAAAAGCGATGGTCAATTCCGGACAGAGGAGGCGACTGTACTTTTTGTGCTCTGTTGTTTTAAAGCAAACGCTGTGAGTTGACACGATTCTGGCCTGTTGTCCGTGTGTGGCCTTGGTGAGACCATGGCAGGCTGGACGCGTGTTTTCGCAGCACTGGGGTCAATCCACTGCTCTTGCATGTCGGAAAGTTGCCCTGTCCTTGCTCAGCATTGCAGAGTGGCCAGTTGAGGAGCAACTGGTATGTTGCTTACATCTTGTGGTGCAGCTGGATTCATTGTGGTGATGGCCATCTACGAGTGGATTCACGCCAGGCATTGCTTTGGAGATTCCAGGGCAGTACTGTGTCCCTTGTAGTCAAATGCGATCAAAGCACTAGTGCTGAGACGACACAGAAAACTAGCCCCCTGTGTTTTTGAGACTGTGTGGAAGAAATGTGTCTTGGTGAATTGTTTTTGGTAAAAGGGGAGATGTTGACAAGAGAAACTGGCAAGGTGTGCCTCACGCTACACTGTGCATGCATGTTGGGATTCGCTTTGTAGCAAAACCTTGGTCGCCTGTTCCCAGTGTCTCGGGAGCTCATTGCGCAACTGACGGATACAGTAAAGTGCAGCATCACAACTGCATAATGCGAAAGTCACTGCGATAGTCATATATCTGAATTGCGGTTTTGCTGTTCTCTTTGATTCCAAAACAATGCATCGAGTTCAATTGCCCAGATGGCTCCCATCCTAGTAGAAAGAGGTGTGGGCTCTGTGCTATCTAACAAGAAAGTTAAATATATATAAATATAAAAGACAATGTCACTTGACCGTGTTTGCGGTGGAAATCTGTAGACTGTTGAGAAGTCTTCCCTTCATTAATGATGTTGCTTTTTTTGCTGCTGTCAGAAAACTCGCAAGATGCTGGGTGTCGAGACCACAGGCCAGATCCTGTGTGCCATCAACCCCAGCCTGCAGACCTTCCAGCTGCTAAACCCCCCAGTGGAGGCGTCCATCGGGGAACGAGTGTTCTTTGGGAGCCAGGAATGGCAGACACCTCCCGAGAAGTCATCTACTGTGGACAGGTTGACACCCACTGAGTGCCAATCTATGCTTGATTTCTGGTTTATTGATAGCTGAATAAATTCTTATGTTGTTTGATTCATTATGATTTGATTTGTTATTATGCGGTTTGATTTACTTACCACTCTATTTGTACTTCTTTTGTCCAGTATGAGTTGCTGCCCTTTTTGCGAAGGGTATATGTATAGCATACTCCTTGAATCAAGCCAAGACACCTCTTGTGGGGCATGCAATGCCATCCGAAAATCGAGAAGAGTGGATGAGGACAGTGGATGTGGGAGCGCTTCAAACCCGTCCAAAAATGGTGTTTCAGCTTGGGGCCATTCCCTTGGAGCCCACTGCTGTTAATTGACAAACAGATGGCTCCTGGAGATTTGGAAGCTGATGTTTTCAAATGGAATGTTGTATCTGGCGTTTGGCCAGGTTTGATGTAGCAAACTGGCTTCCCAAAGGACAGTAATTGCTTCCAAAAAGAGGAAGCAGTTAATGTGCATGCATTGGGAAATGCCAGGTGCTGCTCACATTCAGAGCGATTCGGTACATGTTCATCGTCAGGTACACCTAAACATGCCCTTGTTGTGGACCACCAAGGTTATAGCTGGTTTGTTTTGAGGATTAGAATGGGACAGGGATGTGCATGCAAGGGATGCCAGCATAAGGTGGCAGCAAGGCTGTCTTGAGGTCATTTGTTGATGGGTGCTGCACCCACCCCACGACTCTGACATGAAAAACATTGGAGATTTTCTGGGGTGTTTCTGCTACTCATGGATGTATATACTTGTGTACTCTGGGGACATTGGGATGGGGTGGTTTTTTCCAAGTCCTGCGGCCATGTGCAGACTGCTAGAAACCTGAAACTGTCTGAAGATTTTGAGTTCTGTAGTGGCACATGCCATAAACAGTATGTTGTACTTTTGTGCTGCTTTTGAGGAGACATTCAAGCACTCAGCCCACTGTGCCTTGTGTCATTCTGGTAGTTTGCGTACCAGGACCCCCAAAATAAGCTGCTTCAAAGATGGGGAGTCGAGCAACAATTGGAAAGGCATCATGTGTTGGCCTTGCAGCAAATTTGCACATCAGGTTGTTGGGAGCTGGACATTGTCAATGAACCGCTATTGTTCTACATGATCACCCCGAGTAAGTGTAGGCTGCGATTGGCAGGGGAGATTTGGCAGCAGACTACCAATACTGCTGTGCACTGACCATGCCAGTCTTGCTGTGTGGAAGGTGGAAGCTCTGGGCAGGGATGCAGCCGTTCATGAAAACGGGCCCTGATGGTGTGGTCACATACAAAGGGTGCCCCATGAACACCAGGTCAGGGCCAGTTGAAGCCCCAAAGGCTCCACAGGGAAACGTTACAGTGGTCGTGTGGAAGGATCTGAATCCTGGAGCAGTGGCCACAGAACCAGGCGCTCTGAAGGATCATGGTAGCGAACCCAAAACAAGGGTTGCATCCGAAGCCCAAACATGACATGTTCACAGCGATCTGGTACTTTTGGTGGAGTCTACCCGAGCTATGTTTCAGCGGTCTACTCTCCTTCTTTACATTGGTATTGTGGAGCGAAGGAGTGAAGGAGGATGCATCGAAATTGGACCAGCTCGCACATTCCCACAAGCAATGTTTCAGGCTTGTTGTCGATGGCCAGCTGCCCATGCCACAGGTGCACACATCCCTCAGTGCTGGTGCAGTGCAAGGATGATGATCGATGTGACACAGGTAATGGCTTAATGACTGTTTGACTTGCTTTGGCAGTGTTCTTCTGCATCAAGTGATCACAGCAAATGTGCAGGTGTCCTGCTTTGCCGTGCAGAAGCAAGGACAATGCAGCAAAGGAAGAAAGCACCGGAAGCCAAGGAACCAAGCACCCTGCCACACACAGATGGGCTTTCAAAT
>CAJHUC010002694.1:0-52807 GCA_905146915.1 Ostreobium quekettii
TTTTGACCTCTTGCCACATTGGCCGTCACCACTCAGAGGCCCCGACCGCCAACCATTCTGACGCGGGAAGAAAAAGACGCGCTGAAATGCGCTGTCGTGGACGGGACAGCGTATCGGCATCCACATACTGGTTGCCAGGGGTACACATAGGCGGGCTGCCCCGAAATCTGAAGTGAGCCGCAGCTCCTCGAGCCTCCCCTGTCGGCAAGAGTCGACCAGGCACCAGCCTTGAGCCCGCGCCAGTTCCGCGGACACGAATGCTCACCTTCCGCCCTCATGGACGGATTGTCCCCGTTCTCCTCAGACACCGGCATCGTTTTGGGCATAATGGATCCCCGCAGCGCCGGTGCCCGCGCGCCGGCCCGGATTCAACGCCTCGCCCTTCGCCGCTGCTCCAACTTCAACTGCATTCCACCGTACGACCCGCCACAGGGTCGCCTGTTGCGGTGGCTTTGCGGCTTTGCACAGCCCGGTGCCGCTTTGCGCCATCCTGCGTGTTGCTTCGTCACTCATGAGTAAGTGCAGGCATTCGGTTGCGAGTGTCGTACGCGCATTTGCCCTCCCAGGTTGCCTGCCCGTTTCACCAACCACAGCCCGAGGTTGACCGCCAACCGCAGTAGACAACCGCGTGCTGCCACACTTAAGCTCAGCCACCTCCTCTTACTGCTGCCCTCCACTCCGCCCATCGACGGGAGGCCGATGGGTGCCCCCCTTCAACGCCTTTGCTGTCCTTATGCGCCTGCGGCCCACGGTAACGAAGATCGGCGTCCGGTGCTTTCCTGAGCCGCCCGCTCTGTTTCCTTTGCCTCAAAACAGAGCTCCGGATGTGCCCTGTGTCCCTATTTCCCTGCAAACGTTATGCTTGCATTCATCGGACACTCCTTTCAAAGCAAGTTGCACAAGGAAAATTGGGCTCCTTGGACCGTTATTTGTCTTGTGTGCTTGACAGGCACTGCTTGTCCGTTGAGAGTAATCGACTGTTCGGTACTCCGTATGCTGCCAGCGCTCGGCGCTGCACGGCAGCTCTGCATGTCCATCTCACGGTGACAGTTTTGCACCCCTCTGAACATCTTTGCACGTCGATTCCGTAGAAGCTCATGTTGTTGTGTTGCGGAACTGCTGGAAGCAATGGCCAGCACACGGCCCCCTGCCATGTTTCCTTCCAGGTTCTGAAATTGCTGCGAGGCTTTGTGCCACGTGGAGCTCAGCGTGCTGAGATCAGGCCACAGGCAGCCTGAAGCACCAAGCAGATATACTCCTGCTATTGGCACCGACCATGGCTCTGGATCAATGTCGATTGTGCCAGACGGCACAAAATGGCCACACACCAGCCTGCCCACACCTCGCGTGTGCTGAATTCAATTGCGTCCTATTCAGAGCGTGCTGATCTCCCGCCCCCATCGTGTTCCCTCTTGCCATATTCCTGGCCTTGTGCTGAATGCGGCAAAGGACTTGCAGCATGTGCACCGCCTGCCTCCCGCCTGGAGGGCTGTTAGAAAGGAGGCTGAAGGCAAACCTACAGTCATTAGAATGTCCAGGGCTTACCCACGGGAGGATGAATAGGGAAATGGACTCATCTTCTTTGGTAACTTTTCAGCTGCTGGTGATCAGCAACCAACGTCATTGCCACAAAAGGGGATGTGTCATGCAATTTCCACAGCCCAATTTCCCTTTCAGCAGATATTTCTGTTGGATCCTTGCTCAGCAGGCCTTTTCAGCTGCCATTCTCCATGGATTTGACATCAGATTGGTTGTTTCTTTCATGTCTGATGCTTCGCGCTTTTGTGGTTGCCATTGTTCTGATCTGCATGCATCATTATCCCATGTTGCTGTGCCATCACATTGCATACAATGGCCAGAGAATTGTAGTCATATGGAAGTTGACATATGAGACCATTGTCCCAATGGATAGTCCAAGTTCGTTCATCAACAACCCAGTGGTGGAATGCACCTGGTGCACATAACATGTCAACACTACACAGTGGTCACACTGTCTATTGTCACGTCAAAGGCTGCTGTTCAAGAACAGTCATGAGATAGTGTCAGATTCCAACAATCTATAGTAGCCACATACCACCATGATCTGACGGTGTCTTTCTGTCAAGACCTGCAACACCGTTGTTCGATCACATCTTCTTGGCAATTTCACATGCACTGGGTTGCAACACTAACCAGCTGCTCCACTAACCAGATCCAGGGATTCCCTGGCCAAGTCGCAACAATGTGAATGAGTTGCACATGATTGTCTGACCAAGTTTTCAAGCCAGTAATGTGTTCTCCCCACCAATCGCTGACTCTCGCTGCCCAGTGGTCCCAGTTGATCCAAGTGATCCCTTTCCATCGTGCACTTCATCGATGAGGCAGTGCACGCAAACATCAATGTGAACATGCAGCAGTCCGCACCATGCTTCCTGTGCCAACAGAGTGACAGAGCTTCTGGCCAAAATATGCGTGAGGGCAGCTGTATGGATGGTGAAAGCCTCATCCTGCGCGAATACACCATTTATGTTGAACCCTTCAGGGCATCGTTCAACAAGTTGACAATGAATGATCCTGCATTTAACCGGACATGGAGCGGAATAGGACATAAGTCTCGGTACCAACTAGACATCCAACAAAAAATAGCCTGCACTGCTGGTGCCGTTGATTGTGAGTTAAAAATATTCTGTATATTAGAGGCGTTGCGCTGGAGGTGCGAGTTTTTTATACACCATCGCACGTGTGCAAAGAGGCTTTGTGAGTGCAGAATACATTGAGGGGATGGCTTGCAAGCCAGCCCAACCACGCAAATAGAACAGGGGATCGGCTGGTCCATCACATTGTCAGGCTTCGCTTGCGGGCTTGTGCAGAACGTCCGGCACGAGCACGAATCTCAGCAGGCCAGGCTACGGCCTGTTAGTGAAGCGGGATGGCTTCGGTGGATTGTTCAACGCAATGCTTATTGACAACGCTGGCGTTGGAGCTGGGTGGCGTGGTTTTGGACAACGAGGATTGGGAGCGAGGATTGGTAGATGCAGTATCTGGAGGTATCTGGAGTTATTTGGATGCCCAGATATTCTGCTTGGTGCTGCACCTCGCCTCAGCCCACACCCGACGGCCTGCGTAGCGTCATGGACTGACAGCTCCTGTGGTGATGTGCGACCATCTGCAACCTCCCGTGAATTTCGTACCGCCGGTGTCACCATCGGAGGGTTGCTGCGTTTGCGTGTGCCTGGGAGCCCTCTGAGCCGCAACTGCTCACTCCGTGCTGTGCATTGGTGTACGGCATCACCGGGATCCGGTCTACAGCTGCCATCGGGGTCGCCCTCAAGGGCACCACCGGGAAGGTTGCATGGCACCGAAACACGTACGCCCGGTCGGGCTGGCGTGCGCAGCTCGGATTCGGCAAATCTTGAGCGCGCGTGCCCAACCCTGATTGTGTGAGATTGGTCCAATACTTACCGTGTACTTTGCCGATGCCGTCCTGCCGGGGGGGCGCTCATTTGCGGCCAGGAGAGGCCCCGGCACAGGGCCCGATGAACGGCCCGTGGCGCCCCGGCGCTCAGTCCGATGCCGGTCCTGGGGAGCAACCAGGGCCACACGTGCAGCACCCCATGCGGCATGACTAACCGGACGCCCACGGTCCTGAGTCACTGCTGACTCATCCCCGCCCGTTTTGAATTCGTCCGTCCTGGGCCCGCGCCGTTCCCTGACCCCCTCGCCCACGGTCTGCGGGAGCGGTGAGCGGAGCACCAGGCGCCCGCGGGTGCCCTCTCGCGGGGAGGCCACCAGCCCGAAAGGTGAGCGGCACGTGGCATGCTTCGCCAAAACTCCTCGCACCAGGATCAGCCCTGGGGCGCAATCCATTGTCTCGTGCTGTAAAACGTAAGATTGTAACGTGCAGGCGCGCGGGCCAGCGCCGTGCGCCGAGCGGGGCAGCGCGCGCGATCTTTTGCGGCACGGACGGCCGCGCTGTCGCGCCGCGAGTCGGCAGAGGGTGATGCCGAAGCAGGAGGGCTCCTCCAAGGTGCCAGGCGCTGCTCGCGCCTCGCCACCCTGCTGCGATGGTCGCGTTCGCTATCGCCACGTTCGCCTACCCCGCCCGAGCGGTGTGACCATCCAAAGAGCTTCGCCGCTGCGCCACGCGCAGCGGCGGGACACGCCCCGTCAGACGCGCAGGCGCAATGTGAAGCCATGGCCCCCGGTGTCGGTCCTGTTGGAGGTCAGCGAGCGCCACGGCTGCCCTCCCTCCTGCTTGACGGGCGCGCCTGGCTCGCCCGTTGATTTGAGAATGTCATTGAACTGGGTATGGCCGTGGGCTGGGGGCGGGCCGGAGACGGATGCCATCAAGGGGGCCGCATGCCAACGTGTCCCACCGTGCAGGTCGCGCGCGTAACCGTTGCACCCGGGTGGGCGAGAGCGGAGGCGGCGATGAGCGGGCCCTGGGTGCGCGCTCGATCGTGCATGGACGGTAGCGATGGTGCGAATCTAACCTCGGACGGCCGTTTCGCAGGGTGCCCAAGGATATGGATCGGATTTTGCAGGTGGGTGGACGCGCCATGGCTCGCGGGCCGTTTGACGGCATCAGTCTTGCGCGGCGCGTGGTGGTGCTGCCCCCTCTCGCGCGTCCGGTGCCTCCAATCTGCCTGGCATGATTTGCTGCCTGATCCTGCATTCTCCTGTCGGCCGCACTGCCGCCATCCTGCCCGTGACGCACCATTCCTGGCCGTGCAGGATTACATCTGCTCATTCCGAGTGCGTGAGCTTCAACAGTGCTTAGACGCCCTTGGCCTGAAGAAGCACGGCCTGAAGACGGAGCTGCAGCACCGCCTCCTTGATCTGATCAGGAGGCGCAACGGCATGTGAGTCCTGTGGGGCGCACACACTGCAACGCAAACCCCCGTCTGCTCCCGAATGCATGCCCCAAGATGATGCTCGAAACACGGCTAGAAAAGACACTATACAAGTCTGGGGCTGTGGCTGCCTGTGTTGCTAATGTCACTGTGCTGCGGGAATCGGTGTTTTGCCTTTGGGAGGTGTTCTGAGTGTTGTTGTTCATGTTCAGGGCGAGGCATGGAGGAGATCAGGCTGGTGAGCGTACGCTGGAGCCTTATGCCAAATTGTGCAAGGTGCACAATGGCTGCATGCCACATTTCAGGAGCAAATTTGTCTACCCTGCATGTCACATTGTAATTGTATTGGTATTCTGTGGACATCAGTTGCATATGGACTTTTGGCACTTCTCATATGCTGCATCAATTTTCTGCTGCAGTGCTCGGCGGTGATCTCACTCAATGGAAAGGAGCTTAGCAGTGGTTTGTGGACCTTGGCTGTCCCACGATGCATAGTTGTGATTGTTTGCATTTGGGCTCGAAGTCTTCCTGAAGCCATCTCCATCTGGACTGATATCCTGAGCGATGGTGCAGTGTGTGGTGCGCTGGTACCCTGCTTGCTATCACCCCAAGTTACCTGCTTGATGCGGTGTGTATAGGCCACAAACCACAAGAAAGAGCCACAGCAAGGAACATGACTGGCTGCCTGCAGTGCATTTTTTGAACTGGGATTGACGATGGCTTGTGTGCCACTGATTGCTGAGTGTTGTTAAATTTCCTTGCAGCCCGCATTATTACCGAAGTTTACTGTGGAATGAAAGGGCTGACAGGCCTGTCAGGCGCCATGGGTTTGAATGGCTTGGAAGATGAGAGGGAGCGAGATGTTGCCCAGACACTTATGGCCATGCCGGGCAGCAGAATTGATGCTCCCTCTGGATCGAGGCAACATGTCCAGTCCATACCCATGAATCCGTACACCTTGGCTCTTGGGATGAATGGAGGGAATCTGAACCGCCCACAAGCCCAGTGCTTTTGCAGCAGCAACATGTTCAAGGATGGGAGGATGGTGAAGTGTGCGGTGGGTATATTTGAACATCTGTGCCGGCACAAAATACATGCAACATGGACATTATGTCGCCCTTTGGTGTGAATGCCAAGGCGATTCTGGGCAATGTGACAAGGTGGGGGCAACTCGCTCCCTGTCTGCTGAGGGAGGAGGGAAGGGGCCTGGGACGACAGCAGGATCGTTGAATGGCTTCATGCTTGCACTGCAGGGCAAGGGCTGTGGAATTTGGCAGCACACAGACTGTGTTCTGCCCCCAGGGCCAATACCCCAGGAATTCCATTGTGCGAGGTGCCGGTGTGCACGGGCAGACCCATTCTGGGCAGACACTGGGGAAGACCTGGTGCCTCCAACGAAGTTGAAATTTACAGGAAGGAATGCCCAGGTGTGAGTCGTCATAGATATGGACTGTTTCCTCTCCCTTGGTGAGATTTGTATCTTAAATCTGTATCTTAAAAGCTGGAATTCCCCACTCTGCCCAGCTAATAAGCTGTTGTTTGCTTGAAGACGGCATGGCCTCGCCATGCACATGCTCTTACGATCAGCACCTCCTGTTGTAGACCATCTTTGTGGCATTGGCTGACCTGATTTGTGGCTGTCATTTTTGCTGCCAGGCGAATGGGGTTGTGCACGAAGTGCTTGTGGCCGAAAAAGTCTTCTTCCTAAAAACAGTGGATATCATGGAGAAGCTGCGCTGTAAGGATGGCTATCGTTTGCAGGTGTGAATTTTGTCTTTCTCCTGATGTGAACCTCAGACCGATTTGTTTGGTGTGGCAACATGTCAGCTGACACACTGGCATGACTGGGGTTTGAGGCTTCCATGCTGATACATAGATTTTTGCTCTGTTGTTCCCTTGCATGCCTGCCTCCTTTACCATGCCCTGTGTCGTTCTTGACTCGTGCTCCTATCTGGTTGCACAGGTCGTGAGCATCCTCCTGACTGATGACATTCCTCATCGATACCACTGGCCAAGGAATTGTACACTCAAAATCAACAACATGCAGTACAGGGTGTATGGCAGGAGCCCCAATAACTGCCTTGGTAACAACCAGAGAGATGAGCCTGCCAATGTTGGTGAGTGCTGCCAATAAAGTCATTTGCACAAGCACATTTTGCTCGTGGCACTGCAGCAAGAAGCATGTTTCTGTTTGTTAGATGATATCTGGAAAGAACAATCCTCAGCATAGTGATGTGCACATCCGACTATATTTGTCTTAAAGTCACAATCCCCAGCTGTTGCTCCTGCAAGGCATGCAGGAGTGCACATGTGTGTTTTTAAAAATTTGATCACTGCAAGTTCGAAGGCCAGGCAATAGTGGTGCGTTCAGCCCACCTCCAAGAACAAGACCAGACAGGGACAGGGTTTGCAGAAAGGATTGTGGCGAATCTGCTCGCAGACAGCAAGACTGACCGATTGAATGCGCTGCGCATGTGGACGCACCTGGTACTTAGGGCAATTTGCAGTTCAGCTGTTACCCTCAAACGGCTTGCACACATGAACAAGCAATAAATCGAAGCACTTCAACAGATCGATAGGGGCCTGGCAATTGACATGGCGCCCTCTTTTCTGGTGGCAGGCATGCTTTGCCGGAATGGCAGAAACAATGTGTCCATCACCTGCACAGACGCACGGCCCTTCTGCTTCTTCGTCCAGATCGTCGAGAAACGGTCAAAGGAGCGGGTGGAGAGCTTGATGCATGCAGCTGAGACGCTCGAGGAAGCCCATGCGCGGGTGGTGCGGCAGGTCAAGAAGGGCTCCATGGAGGACGATGACAACCTGGTGGTCACCAGCTCTGTTGTGGTGTCCCTCAAGTGCCCGCTGTCAGCCCTGAGGATCGTGACACCCGCCAGGTTCTGCGATGTGGACCAGGTCGAGGCGATCTTTGATCTGGACAGCTTCCTGAGCGTGGCAGAGAGAACGCGGAAGTGGGCATGCCCGCAGACCATGAAGGGCTCCTGCGTGCAGCGCCTGCAGCGCGATGTGTACATGGACAAGGTGCTGCAGTGCCTGAAAATGGCACCTGACGTGTCTGAGGTGGAGGTGTCGCCAGAGGGGAAGTGGAGGCCGGCGGCCAGTGACCACCGGTGGCGGAGCATTTTTGACGACGTGGCTGACGCTGCAGTGGTGACTGCAGCAGCTGCCAAGGAGGAAGACTCCTACTGGTGGGTGGCTGTTGTTGCCAGGTTACAGGAAGGTGCAACATTGTGGAGTGCTAAGTCTCAATCCTATTCACATATGCCCCAGGTGTAAATAATATCTGAACTTGTTCCCAACCCAGACCAACCTGCAAGCCTGAGAAGCCACAGTCACCCTTGAGGCCCAGAATCCCTGGATCCCTAACAGTATGTTGTGCTGTGCCTTTTCCACCCCACCTGCAGTCAGCTGTGCCGAATTGTGGGCACACATTCACTGCAGTACATCCAGTCCTAGTGGCGGTGAGTTATGTGAAGTGTGTGCATCGTGTTGTGAAGAATCCCTATCAGTGCTTGTTGTAACCGAGCAATCCAGGTCCACAGGACGAAAGGGGCAGGGTTCAGTTGTGATAATCTTTCAGCTGTTGTCCGTTCCAGGTGGCTCAACAATTCAATGGCACGCCAATGGCAAATACATGCCAATAATGTCCATGTCCAACATGTCCAACGTGTCCAACATGTCCAACTGCCAACAAGGTGCAAAGACGGCTCCTGCACAGGAGGTCAAGTAAAGTCATTCGTTGGGGTGACTTGTCAGAATGAAATGGAGGGGCCTAACTCTAGCAGTGCCAAAACCCTGCCAAAGTGCCATTTGTGGGCGAATGTAGACAGCAGACTATATATCTGTTTCGCTACTGACATGACGTCAGTTTCTTGGTGCCCTTTCTAGGGAGGAAAGTGAGGATGAGATGGAGGAACTGCAGAGGGCTGCCCAGGCTGTGAGGGCCTCCACCAGGAATGCAGGCAGCGGTGATGAAATAATCAACCTGCTGTCAGATTCTGAAGACGAGGGTCCATCGGGCCTGGTAGCAGCGCCCCAGGTGTCTGTGGATAGTGTGGCTGCGGCGCACAAACTCTCTGTGGAAAGGCTTGTGTCCAACTCACACGCTGGCCCAAGGATAGCGGTCCAGCATCCCAGCAGAGCCTTGAGGATACAGATTCCCCCAAGGAGGCCCTGTGCCAGGGTGCCACAGGTATGGTGATGTGCATTCTGTTCCAAGTCAGCAGGGCATGTCATGCGATGTGGGCCTACGGATTGGCCCCTGCTGAAAGACAGTGATAATACAGTATCGTGTTCTGACAGCATTGGAGACCGATGCTGCTTCTGGAGTGTTTGGAACAACGCCAAGTCACATGCGATGCTGCGCTTGCCTGCGGCCAGCTGTATGCAGTAGCAAATTCAGTGTGCCCTGCAGGATTAGGCAGTGCTGAATCCCTGCGCACGTGTTGGATCACCATTTCTGTTCAAGACTGGGTCACCCCTCTTGATTTGAGCCAGCACATACGGATTGTGGCGTCCACTTGGTCCTGTAAGTTCTTTGAAGATGGTCGTAAGCCTATTATTTGGCTGGATAGTTGGTGCCCTGGTAACCTTAGCCCGGATGCTGTGCCATCTCGTTAACTTGCATCTTTCAGCAAAGTGCTTGCAGCACCAGCACCGTCAAAATCGCAGGATTGTCAAACAACATATGGCAGGGATGGTTTGACAGTGTCTGCCTTGTTCCAGATTGCCTGTGTTGTTGCATTGCAGATGCACAACGAGCACTTGCAGCAACAGCCACTACAGCAGCGGCCTCATCAACAAGCAACACTAAGCTTCGCACCAGGTGGCATCCAACAGGCATTGCCTCCTGACATATTGACGTCCCTGCAAACAGCAGGATACGTGCCACAGGAACTGTCCGATCGCCCCAGCCAGTCGGCATCAACCTCGCAGGGTCCGTTAGGCCAACACTTCATCGCCATCCCACAAAATGGCTTCTTGGGGAGGCAAATGCAGTGGCCACTGCCGTTGGGCAATCCACCCGTGACTGCTCAGCAGCAAGGGCCACAGAGTAGAATGGGCGAAGGTTTAATGCAGTCAGGTCAGCAGAATGGGAGCATGTGCGTGAATGAGATGCTTCAATTGGTGGCAAATGCCGGAATGCAGGAGGACAGGAAGGCGAACGGCCGCACACAATTGGGAATGGGGAGCCGCGAAGGGAATGAGGGGAATGGGATGGCCATGGGTGCATTCGAAGCAGCTGCGGCGAGTGCCCGGCGTTCCAGCTTCCAGTGTGTGCCGTTTTACCAAGGGGAGGCGCAGTCGCCTGAGCAGTACGATAACAACATGGAGGTCATTGAGCTCGATTCAGATTGACTTACCAAGGCATCGTGGGCATAATTGTTGGCATGCAGGTGGCATGATGGGCAGGTCCGACGCAGTCAATAGGTGTCAGACAGACCAGTTGCTTCAGTGTTAACAGGCGTGACGAGTAGTGCAGTGTAGGTGGGTGTGAAATAAGGAATGGACTTGTAAATGGACTACTATGATATACACACGTCCACCCACCCTGCACAGTCGTGGGCGTCATATCTGCATCGTCCACCTTTGTGCACACGTCAGGCGGCAACCACCTTCAGACTGTCGCATGGCTGCGGGTGGAACAGTGCGACTGCAATTGTCGCACACAACACAACAATGTCCTTGCAGCGAATGTGTAGATGACGGGTGCACAACACCGCTGCAATGGTTGCTCCCTCCCAGCCATCAGTTGCCCACTCCAAGGGAACAGGATAAATGAGGCATCAGTTGACCTGAACATGTGACCATTTATGCGCCATCCATTCGCCGTCGGTGACAGCACACGAGCTCCGCGGATGCGATCCATTTTGGTCTGTGGCAATGGCATGAAATAATATTACTGCTTGCACCAAATCGGTGACTGCTTGCACCAAATCACGTGCACACTATGTCCTAACCTCAGTTTCGGTTTTAGGTTTAGGGTTAGGGTGAGTTTAGGGTTAGGGTAGATTTAGGTTTACGTTTACGTTTTACGTTTACGTTTTAGGCTTCAGGGCTAAGGTTGGGTTCGTTTTGGAGGGATTTGGTGCAAGCCGTCACCGATTTGGTGCAGCCAGTAATTGATTGCCAAACGGCCCAGGCCATGGTGCGCTGTGCAACTGGCTTTGCCACTAACATCGGCCAAGAGGCGGCCGAGTTGTGTTTGCCATGAGCCTCGCCGGGACTTGTAGCGTTCGGCGGCGGTGAGCCCGTAGGCACTGCCGATGCTTTGAATCCACAGCGGCGCTGGGCCAACGAATCCCAAGTTTGCACAGCATGGCGGTGCCAAAGGCTGCCTCTTGGCGGAGACTGGCCAGGCAACGGCACTGCTCAGCGCTCAGCAAGCAAAATTTTGGTGAGGTTGCCCCGCCAAACTGCAGCAATCGCTGCGCAGGGCGAGAAGGTCGGCAGCGGAGTGAGCGAGCCCACCGCGCACACGCCTCTCAGAAACCGCAGCGCTGGCCGCGAGCACATCACGCACGGCGTTCGCCTCTCAAATCCGCGACCCGGCAGTAGCCACCCCGCGCTTGGGTGGGCAAAATTCCTTGGATTGGACAAAATGGACAAAATGTGGCCAGCTACCCCAACGGGGATCCCGTAGTTTACAAGCCCCCCAGGGCCGCCGCTCCGCGGCCCATTCGCGTCACCCGCGCGCCCACCACCCGCCCAAAACGGGCGCGCCCGAACAGGGGACCGCGCCGTGGCGAGGCACCCCAGTTCGCCATGCCCCTGACAAGAGAGCAGCCCACCTCGGACCTCGGGCCGCCGGGGGGCATGGCCCCCAGGCGGGCCCTGCCCCGCGCCCGCCGCTTCGCACCCTACGCCCTCCCGAGGGCCAAGTCGATGGCATCCGGCCCCGGCCCTCTGGGCGCGATCTTCAATTACGCGTCCCGGCTGTTCCGCACGACGCGGGACCAGGCGGTGCAGACCGAGGGTGCTGGCGGGAATGGCGATGATTTGGACGCCAGCGCGGGTGCCGCCGTGTCGAGGTTGCATTCGTGGCGGTTCACGCGGCCAGGGGCGATGCGACTGAAGGGGGGGGATCGCGATATCGAGGCCCGCTTGGCGGTGCGTTCGGCCGGCTTTGGGGGCGGATGGGGATCGGAGAGCGGTGCCAGGGCGCCGAGGAAGCGGCTTGCCGCGGCAAGGGATGCGGAATGGGATGCGGATGCCAGTGCGCGAGAGCGGCTGTACAGGTCGCTGCGGCGAATGGCAACGCCCGCGGCTTCGGCTGACTTGATCGGCGGAAGATGGATGGATGGTGGGGTGGATCGCTGGTCGATGCCTTTGAGTTTTGGAGTGAAGGATTGCGACAGCGTGAGGGCCAGGGGTGAGCGGGTTAGTCCGGCGCTGCGCTGGCCGCTGCGTGCATCGAGGCATGCGGCCTGCGGGCGGAAGAGGCGGGTTGAAGGAGAGGGACTTGAAGGGGGGAAGAGGCTGTGCATGCGGGAGGAGGCGATGGTGGCGGCACGGGACGATTGGGGGATGTCTGTGCTGGGCGGGGTTCAAGGGAGTGTGGAGGAAGGCCGGGGGCGGACTCCGAGCGCACATGGCCTGGCTGTTGGTGAGGGGGGGTGTGGAGGGGCGGCGGGGGTGAGGACCGGGGAAAGGGGGGAAGGGATGGGAGGGACGGGGCCGGTGGGAGGAAAGGAAGGGAGGGGGACGGACGGGGGCGGTGGCGGTGGGACTGTCGCGCAGAAAGAAAAGTCGGCGGAGGAGGGTGGCGCGGGGTTCGTGAAGGCGCCAACTGATGGGGAGCCGGTCGAGGGGCCGAGAGAGGCGGCGAGTCAGGACAAAGCAAGCATGGAGAGCTCCAGCTTCAGCTTCGAGCCCATTGTGCAGCCCGGCGCGTTCCCCGTCGGCAGGGATGCCTTATCGCCTCAGGCCGATGGCGGGGACGGGGGCTTCGCGTTTTCCATCTTCGGAAAGGCTTCCGGGGCTGGAACCCTCGGTCCTGCCCCTGCTCTTCGAGTTGATGGCGGTGACAGGGACCCACCCGTGGGGGTGCAAGAAGTTGAGGAAATGGCGATCATGCCTGCTGGGGCTGTTGCGAATCCCTCATTTGCACCCCAGGAGGACAAGAGCGATGGCCAAGTTAATGCTGTGGGGTCGCCCAAGTCTGGGACAATGCCAGCAGATACTAACTTCTGTTTTCAAGCCAGGCCAGTGGCCATGGACGCCGCGGAGAAGGTGGTGAGCCAAGAGGTGGTGGAGGCCGAGGTCAAACCTGCGGCGTCGTCTGGTGGATGGGACCCTGTGTTTCTGCAGGCAAATCAGGCCGCTGCTGATAGGACAAGGGAGGCAGCCCTGGAATTGATTAGGCAGACAGCAGCAACGGCTTCTAAAGCAGCTGCGGCCGTAGAGCCAGCCCCAGCAGTGGGGTCCAAGGAATCTTCGGAGGCAGAGGGCACACAAGACAGCACAGCAGAGGCCACTGAAGAATTCACTGATTCCGGGACTGCTGAAGGAGAAGAGGAGGATGACAACAGGGCAACCTCAAGGGACTCAGAGAGTGGAGCAAGGGGACAGATTGATGACAGCAGGGAAACGACAAGAACACCTGATAGCACAGATATGGTACAGAAAGGTGGCAGTCGGGAAACCTCAAGGACTCTGGAGAGCGGGGAAGAGGAAGACATTGATGAGAGTGGAGGGACCTTAAGGACCACTGGGAGAATTGAGGGGGAAGTGGAAGATGGCCGTCAGGAAGTCTCGGCGACCCCGACTCCCTTATTTCCTGTACCTAGCTTGCTGAAACCTACTTTTCAACTTGGATTTGGGTCTCCTGTGACTACATCGCCCCCTCAGCTAACCCCCGCACTTAGACGAAGGAATGTGCTACCGTTCAGCTTCCAATTGCCTTCATGCGGCAGTCCAGCAGAAACAGTAGAGCCTCCAAAGGGGATGATTGCCGATAAAGTCCTTCCTGCACCAGCCCCTGCGGCTCAGCCGATGTCTGCACCCATGTTTGGCATCAGCACACAGTCTGACCTGAAAGACAGTTCTTCAAGCATTTTGGGGGGCCTGGCCAAGGCATCGGCAACAGAGGTGTTTAATTTTGGAGCAATGCCAGGCTCAAGTGCAGATCCTGCACCCCAGGTGAAAAAGGGTGACGTGGGAACTGCTTCCGGAAACCTGTTCGGGCTTCCCCCTCCAGCATCCTCTTCACCGTGTCAATCCCAGGCTGACTCAGCTCCTGAGCCCTTCTCGTTCGGAGGGGGCTCACTGGGTTTTCAATCTCAGGGATCGCAATCTCAGGCTGAAGCCAATGCATCATTCATTCTCACTCAATGCGAAGAGCCAGCCGCTGTGAAGGGGCAGACTCCAGCCTTTGGGGCTGTGGCACCGCTTTTTGATGCAGGACCTGCTGCGCCAACAGCACTTGGCAGTGTAGCCCCTGATGTGATGGATGCCAGGCCAGACAACGACTTGGCAGGGGGTCCCACCTCTGCCACTTTTGTCTTCAACTCCATGACAGCTCCATCATCTTCAGCTGCCCCATTCGCTGCAAATGCATCGGATCCGATGGCGACAGAGGATCCTGAAGTCGGTGGCCAGGACTCCACATCAGGGCAGGCTAGTGCAGTGCCCAGCCTGGCAGCAGCCTCTGGCACAAGTAACGCCACCAATCCAATACCCTTGTTTGGTCAAGCCCCTTTGTTTGGTGGATCGCAGCTGGGCACATCGTTTGGGCCAGCCTTCGGGTCGACCGTGGGTGGGTTTGCGACTGGCGCTACAGGGTTCACAGGATTTCATGCAGTCCCACCTGCTGGTAGCCCAGCCAGTCAGCCTGTCTTTGGCACCTTTGGATCGGCACAGCAGGGCACAGGCTTGGGGACCACAACCTTTGCTGGATTGGGGGCTAGCACAGGAGCTGTGGGTAGCTCCAGTGCACCTGTCTTCCAGTTTGGCAACCAGCTCTCCAATTCTGGCAGTCAACCTGCCGGCATCCAATCCTTGCAGCAGGGGTTTGTGTTTGGTTCGTCTCAGTCAGGTGGCAGTCAGCCCCTCGTGAATTTCAGCGTCAACCAAGGGCCTCCAGTCTTTGGATCGCCGTCTCTGCAGTCCCGGCAAGGGAGCTCCCAAAACAACCCCTTCTCCCTGGGTCAGGACCCAGATCCGTCCAATGGCAGTGCCAGTGGGGCCCGCAGGCGAATGAGAATCAAGAGGAGCAGACGGCCGTAGTCGTGCATGTGGCGTTTGTGGGGTTGGGTGGTGTCGTTTATGGGAAGGGGCATTGAAGTCTGTCTTGGTGTGTGTCAGTTCAAGTCAGTGCCGTTCTGAGTGACACGTGTGGTCCAAGTTGTGCGAGGCTTCCAGGAACAGTGTTTGTTCTCACAAACGTGGCGAACTCGTCTTCAGTTGTTGGGTGAATGCTGTGCAGTGTTCATGGGTACCTGAATGTCAAATTGTGAGTGAAAATCGTGTGTTGTACGTCCATTTTCTTGTTGTGTGTCCCCCAGTTGTGCTGCATTGGGTTGTAGTTTGCTGGGCCCCTTGCCGCGACGAACGCCTCGTTTGCTTGTGTGGAATGAGCTGCAGGGCATGTCCTCACAGCGCGACTGAACAGCCTGTGCTCGACAACAGCATCAATGCCTGCGCTTGAGAGCAAAGGGACTGTGCAGCTGATGTGTTTCAACAGGCAGCTTCCATAGGGGTTCCACGTTCACGCACTCGCAAGGCTGCTGGGCTCGTTCCAGCGACGTTGCACATGGTGGGTATTCAACAGGGTGTAGTAGCTCCTGTTTGCTACCGTGCAATGCCAGTGTTTGTAAGTTTACTTTCATTGCAGACCTCACTGTTGCTTTGTGACCGAGTGCAGTCTCTGAGTCCACATCGAGGCAGGACAGAAAGAAAGCGTGTCCATGCAGATAGTTGCTTGCCTCCTTGCGGTGACCAATCGGTCTGCACATGCCGAAATGGGCACCGTTGGCTGGCAAGGTGCGACCGCCTGCTGCTCCACTGGCAAGTACCGGCGTCTCAAGAATGAAACTGAATCGTCCCCATCAGTGGAGCACATCATCTGGGTGCTGTTCCCGCTCTTTTGTGCCAGGTTGGACAGCAGCTATAGCTGCGTGGTCCCGTATTGTGCCTGGTCTAAGGTGATGAGAATCCTCAAAGGCTTTGTCACCTTGCAAATCGGCGTGAACAGATGACCACAGTGGTGTTGCACATAGGATCTAATTGGTATAACTTGCCGATGCACTGTCGCTTTACAGACATCAAAATTGCCCTGGGGTACTTCCGAACACAGTTCGGCTCAGCCAAGAGCTTTTCGAGGCTCACTGGGATAGTGGGCAATGTCCACTGTATGAACTGGTGAATCGATGCCTAGCAATTTGCAGGTTGTCGGTGCCGTTGCTGCAGTGATACGCCTCCGTCACGGAGTTGGGTGAGAGCCCCCCCTTCTGGTTACAGTTGCGATGCTGCAGAGCCTCCTTGTTCACCACAGCAACCATGGTCTGACTGCTTGGCGTGAGCTGCTTTGGGGAAATCGGCGACGCTGCATGATCAAATTTTGTTGCACGCGGGCCCCGCCTGGCATGTTTTTGAGTCTTCTAGGGCCATCTGAGCTGTGTGCAGCGTTGCCGCTGGTTCGAACATCCTTTGCCCCCAGATTTTCTGGAGAACTTGTGCCAGGCGCCTTCTTGGACCAGGAAAGGCATGCTCCTTGGTTACCTTCGGCAGCGCCTCCGGGGGAGATATCACCCTGTCGTGGGGATGTGGACTGCATTCCTCCGCACCGACGGGGCTTGACACAGGGAAAGTTGAAAACGTGCACATGTCCCAAGACACTCGTTGGCAAAGAGACTGACGCGTCCTATAGGCTTGCTCTTCGATCGGCGACACTGTACCTGCGTCGACGCAGCGCAAACTCTGGGCGCGATGGGTGGGACTTTCTCGAGAAGGCACCCAAAAAAGTTGTACCAAGTCTGGGCGCAGCAGCGGATGGACTGAGCGCCTTGGCCTGGCACAGATGTGGAAAGATGAAGATCTCTGATGTCTGAGAGCAAATGATGCGTTGGAACGAGTGGATGTCGGTAATGGCATGCGAACCAGATTCGCTTGGACGCTGATGATGTACGGTGAAAAGCACTGGCCTCCTTGGAACCTGTACAGTAACTGGGCTCTTCTTGTGCGCTTAATCGGTGGCCTGTCAGGGCGCACTCGAAATGCAACCGAAGAAAGTGTGCCTTACAATTGCTGGCGTATCACAACGATGGCCCGCTGTGTTGTCAATTGTCGCCCTTGTTGCCTGGCAGTTTGTGTATGCATTGCTACTCTGCTTGGTAATCGATCCACGTACCCACAATGTGCGACAGTTTGCTCCCCGCCAGTGCGTCTGGCGGCAGATGCCAGAATTCCAGTTTCGGCTGCGTTTCGACCAACAGGTGATAAAGATCAAGAAATCAACACAATGTCCACCACGGGGCTGCACCTGTCAGTACGCGTTGCACATTGCAAAAGCATTACATCCTGGCAAGCGCAGCCCAACCGCTACTTGACATCTCACAGTGGCACTGGCAGTCTCACCATTTTCCAGTTCAATATGTCAATCAAGAAGTCAAGAAATATTGCATGTGAAGGCCAGGCAGTGCCTGTTATCTTCTTTCGTTCAAGGCAAGCAGTGTCGGTGATTTGTTCAATGGCACACAAAGGTACTTCCAGAAGCTAGTCATTTCTAATTTCCCATGGTCAAATGATGTCATTTGACGTCAGCTCCTGGAAAGTCCATCCTCATGGTGTTGCTGTCGGTCTGCAGCTCGGACAAGGGCCGACAGTCTGTTGGGTATGGCAGCACCAGAAGCCATGCACTGCATTTCGGCAGCCTGCTTTGGTTCCCTCGTACACTCCCATCTCATCCGGAAAGCAGTCGGATTGCCGACAGTCACAAGGAGATGACAACTGACACTGGAGGCACATGGAGAACTTGTCGGGCACATCGGCGCTCAGCTGGCATCCCATGCAGTGAAAACTGGCGCTGGCTGCTGCCGCATTTCCATAACATGCGCCGTTGGTGGATTGAAGTTGCAACACTGATGATCACCAGGTGGGTCACGGTGTGCGCTCTCGTCACATTGACTCCTGCCCTAATCCATTGGCCGCATCTGTCAAAAGAAGGCGGCCCTTGGGCTCGTAATCTGGAGGTGTTGGGGAATAGTAGAGACGGGCTGCAGGACCTTTGACCGAGGGCCACCACCTATACACCCACCTCATGACAGTCGAAGCACTCTCCAACCAGACAAACAGATCTCCATCCGTTCCTTTGCTTGGGGGCATTTTGATTGTGAGCAGGTTGACTAATTTCAGGCATCAACTTGTGACAAGTCGTCGCCCTTTTGCCTACGTGGCAATGTCTGGCATATGTCGTAAATTAGCAAAATGGAGGCCGCGCCTGGTAAAGCTCTTCCGAGGAGCCCATAAATTGGCAGCCAGGGTGTTGGTGCGTCAGGTAAAGGAATCGCGGGCTTTCCTTGGCTCCTTGGGATGTGGGCCGTGAAGCAGACTTGCAGACACGTATGCTATAGGTGACGTGCAAACCGGCAGCGCAGTGTGGACTCCTTGAGTTTCCTGTGTACGATTCGCTGTGTATTTTGCTGTCAAAGTTGGAGTGCATTGTCTGTTTCAACTGCTTTCGTGGAGCGGCATTTGAAGCTCTTTGGGGTGCTGTCGTGGGCCCCATGCAGTAGCCCTGAATGAATCCCGTCTGCATATCTTGCGAAGAAAACGTACACTTGACTGAGCTGCAAATCCAATTGGAGTTTGGATGGCGAAACGCGTTCTCTGGCAAGAGACTGGCTTGAATCCCCCAGAGAGCAACGCCCGTTGGTGTTTCTGTTGGGAAGATGGAAGGGTTGCCGTTCCTCTTTGCTCTGTGCATGGGGTTGATTGTTGCTAAAGTGCCGAGATTTTTGTCCTGTTTACGCCTAAGTCAAGGGCACCACTAGTCTGTTGGGGAGAGGAATCCAACAGCATGCTGTGCACCAAAGAGCATTCGAATTTCAACAATCAGGGAGCAGCAAATTAATTGCTGAAAATCCAGGGAAAGTGCTAACAACATAAATTAGAAGCCCCGCAAAGCAGTGGGCAAATGTGGCAAATGGCATCAACACGATAGCCCCCGGCTCCCAGGCATCCTATCAGCGGTGTATTCTGTTTTTCTGAGTCCCAAGATCACTGGTAGTTTGTGCACCCCATGTCCGAAACCCGACCCACCCCACAACGAGAAAAGATCGCGGGCGACAAATCTTAAAACGTGAACGCAAAATTAAACGTCGACTTTCGCGCACCGTCGAGTGCGCGAAAAATAAATGCTTGCAAACATTTCGTGCCATGAAACAAGCGAAATTTAATCCCTCGCAGCTGTTGCGTTCTGCAGCAGTTTCAGCGTCGGCAGGGCCACACAGGGCCAGTACTGTAAAATATTAAACCCTTCCGCATAGTAACGTATCGCTTGGTGTTTTTTTGCGGAGAAAATAATATAAATAGCGACGCAATTCTCGGCCTTTCTGTGCGGAGCAACGTAAAAAATAGAAGTAACGATCTGAAAAACAAAATGCGGAGCAAAAAGCATAACGGTGAGGTTTCCTGATGCGGAAGGGTTTAATATTTAAAAGTAGTACTCTGACTCAGTACCAATGCTGTCGCAGGCGACCCTTCACGGTGCAGGAGGTGTGCCGGCTTGGCGCCCCACGCGACCATGGCACTCTCAACTTTCGCCCGAGACGTTTTCGGCATCCTGGCCAGGCGGAGTCTCCCTGGCCCCTTGCACCTTGGCGGCGGGACGTGCTGCCGTGCCGCCGCGGCTGCACTCCAGCGATGCGGAATCGAAAATTTCAGGTGGGTGTCAGCTGTGTCGTACGGCAGTGCACGCCGCCTCCCCGCTGTGTGTTCGCTTCTCCCTCGCGGGCCCTTTCCGGACGTTGGATTACGTCTCCCGAAGGGCAGGGATGCACCACGAAGCGGCGAGGCCGTCGATTGCGCGGCTCGTCGACGGCCGGTCGTGTTGATGGGAGCGGCGGAGGGGAAGGAATTCAAGGGACCTTGGAAAGCCGTTGCGGTCTATCAATTGACACATGACGACCAACGCGACCAGGAAGAACACGGGCGCGAAGAATCGGCCTGTGTTTGGGAATCCATGGACCTGGTTTTGCCTTGTCTTTGGAGCGGATTGCAGTCTCTGGGACGGTGGCCGCGCACAGTTGTTCATTGGAATTGGAACGATTTCAGACTTGCGTACACAGCAGGCAAGTCCTGGCTACAGAACATGGCACGTTTGTGGTGGGAATCGCCGCCCACAACGAGAAGAAAATTCTGTTGTGCAACGACCCATTGGTGGATGGCCCAGGACAGTTTCAACGACTGATTTCCTGGAGCGCCATTCCTTTCCTTCTAAGTGTGCCTTATGTCCTAGACCACCTTCTTTGCGTGCTGCGAACAACTGGGAAACGGAAAAATAAACAGACGGAGGACAGAAAACCGTTCTGGATTTGTACCTCCCTGTCACAGGTTCCCACCCTGTCAATTAATGGCAAATTGAAACCAGGGAAACTATCTTGAAGAATATGTCCATATGATGGTTCTTGTTGACTTTGTTGCACTGTGATTGGCTCAGAGAGTCATGAATGTTGCATTTCATCACTATTGTGTGGTTTGATAGCAAGAACATATTTGGTAACACTGTCACAGCGAAACTGCGGTGCACTTTGCTTTGTGTGGTAATCAACGAAAGAAAGGTTGGGCATCAGCCTCACAAGATAATAGGCAGATCGTGAGACAGAGGCCACGGTGGAACAAGCACAGATGGACCTTGTTGTACAGCTCTGTGGCATCTTGATGATGCTTGTGAGGTTTCCCATGCTGCACCTGGAGCCTGGCAAAGGAAACATCGCATGGAGGGTCAAAAGGCGAATGCACAGCAAGCGGGATGCTATTGCAACTTCCAGGCCACCTTCCCTGATAGTCCTTGCGATGCCCCATTTTCTTCATCTGCCTGCAGTATCACATGCTGCCTGTGGTCCCACCACTTTGCCGACAATGCTGTGTTCCTGGATGCACTTCGACATTTGTGTGTGCTATTGTCGTGTTCTTCCCACATGACAGAGCTGGGTGTTCTGTTATGGGCAGAAGCTTGTAGACGATGCATGCCAAATGAATGCTGCCGTCCAGTGTTGACCTCTGTTCAGTGGGTGATGAAGTGCACAGGGGAAATGGGGATGAACCTTGCCAACTAGCCTTGTGTGTGTCCCTATGTCCAGTGTTGCCTACAGTGAGAGCTCTGAACGCTGTCATCCCTCTTGCCACCCACATGCAATGTGGTGGAGTCCATTCAGATACTGGCAACCCCATTTAACACAGAAAGCACTCTCCCACAACAACAGTTCTCAAGCCCAGAATGGGCATCTCCATTACAACATCGGCCCTCCTTCATGCAGTACATCATGCAAGCACTGTCGCCATCCCCTGCACAAACGCAACCTCGCTGACTTTTGTGGCTGGCTACACAGTGCTGCAGCACCTCAAGCGATGCAAGTCGCGGAGATACCAGTCGCCCGGGGCACTTCGCCCGTGCCTGCCCCGACCACAGACGCTCCTGTGCATAAAGGTCAGCATGATTTCTCCGCACTGCCGCCAGACATCCACCCGTTCACTGTCCGGGGCGACAGCAAGGCGCCTAAGGTGGCAGGCTCCATGGCTTTCTACTTGAGACAAGACAAGAAGCTCTTGGTGCTGGCCACGGGCACCAGCGCAGTGTACACGGCTGTGAAAGCTCTGTGCTTAGCGCGTCAGTATGTGCTGGAGGACCCAAAGTGCGAGCTCTTCTTTCGTGTCACGCACCGGAAGCATGTGGACTGTGATCGGGTGTCTCAGCTAACCTTCGCTGTGGAGAAGAGGATGCCACTGTATCCGTTGGACGAGATCCCTCACGAGGTGATCCGCGCAACTCCTTCCACCAAAGGCAGGTCCCTGGGCGCCCAGATTGCGTCCATAGCCCAGAACAACAAGCTCCCCGTCGTCAGGGCCATCGGGCCAAGGGCAGTGGGGACGGCTGTCGTGGCCGCCACCTGGGGTCGCAGGTTCATGAAAAGAGACGGCCTGGACGTTATCTGTTTCCCAGCATTCAAGAAGATAACCGTTGGGCAGGAAGGGGAGTTGACGTCACTAGAGTTTCTGTACAGACCCGTGGAGTACGTGCCTGTGGAGCACTTCGACGTCGGGGTGGGCATTGATGGAGATTGTGAGAATGGCAGCACTGGCACTGACGTCCCTGGCAGGCTCACTGTGAGCCTGGGCCCTGAGGCTCCACCCCCTGAAGAGTCTGACGATGAGGCAACAGCTTCACCAGAGCCAAGCCTGGACTCAGCACGTTCGGAAGAGCTGAGGACGGAGGGATCCACGTCAGGAGAGTCGAGCTCAGAGGCAGGATCTTTAAAATAGTTGGGGCAGGAAATGACGCACTACACAGTGAAAGAGAGAATTGCAAGTGGGGGAGTGTTATGTTGGCGCTGTGCACTGCTCGATGCCCTCGGAGTACAGCATTTTGCATAGGGGCAGTGCAGGCTTTGGCAGTGATGTCCAAGGAACGGCTTGCAGGGTTGAGGGAAAGATGCCAGGGGCGCTGCACGCTGGGTGGTGAAGGATGCCTGTGACAGGGAACAATATTTAGCATTACCTCTTCTTTGCAGCTGCAAGGCTGCTGGTAGAGGTGTGTTTTATAGGTATACAGAGAACGACACCAAGTCGCCAAGATGTGCTGAAACCCACACTACTAAAAAATGTGCATTGATCCTGCCATTTGACACGTTCATGCACTGAAACGCGTCCCATCTAAGGTGAGTAGTAGGGACTGGTGGTTGGGAGGTGCTCCACACACTGAGATGTGTGCAACTGTTCTGGAGAAAATTGTAGATCAAGTATCTGACAGCGCACAACCTGGCCACAATAGTGCGCCCTTCCCTGGTTTGAAACACCCAAAGATTATCTTTAACAGAAAGGAGGCAAGTGATCCTGTGCAGCACCCATTCCTGAGTAGAAATTTGTGTGAGACCATCTTCCACACAGCATAAGATGTTGCAGCAGTCCCAGTGCAGCTGGGTCAGCAAGCCACAAGCAGCAGCTTGACACCCAAAACGCCCACACTGTGTGCGGGCAGCGCTCCCCCTCTGGATTTGCTGCTTCAAGCACAATACTGCAGTAAATTGATGTCACTGCCAACAGGGTGCAGCGGGCCAGCGCGGGCTAATATGATCCAAAGGACTCAATTGTCAACTATGACATTTGGGCATTGGCCGTGCTTGACTTGCAGAGCCTTGATAGCATGTGAGCGGCAGGCCAGCAGAACAAGTTCCCGCCCACTCCTTCCCTACCTGCCCTGCGAGTGCCATCGCCTTCCCTGCCTGAGCCCAGACAATGCATCCTGGGTTCGCCGACTCCATGAACATTTTTTCACCCCTGTGAGCAATGGTCAGGGCACAGGCCGGAGCATGGAAATCACGCACGCTGGCCTACCCATCGTCCCCATCCAGGTGCGGGGGGTATCGTTCACCCACTGCACAACTGCACCCCATGAAATTGCAGGGATTACCCCATGGAAAGCCAACGCAGGCATCGGTCTGGGCGGCAACAGTGCCCCTAGCAGGAGGAAAGCAAATACAGATTCCTCACAGTGGCCGAATTATTCACAAAAACGCATTCAAGCCTCCGCGCCCCCACCCCACGTCGGTATCCCCACCAACACGAGGTCCAGTCCAACCAGCGCCTCCACCCTGTCCTTCACCGGCACCCGCCCGTGCTCCGGCATCACAGCCAGTTCCCAGTCCCCTCCCGCCCGCAGGTCCGCCCGCGCCATCGCAGCCCCCTGCACCGCCCTCACCCCCGCCTTCGTCCCCACCGACCTCAGCACCACCCGCCGGCCGCGTGACACCCTGGCCGCGATCCACCCCGCCAGCTCGCGCGGGGAAGACTCCCTGGTCACCGCCTTTGGCACCGGGAACCTCATCACGCCCTCAGCATCCCTCGGGCACGGGTCAAGCCGCAGGTCCGCCGATCGCACAAAGAACCTGGCCAGCAGCCCGGCGCCGGGGCGGCTGTCCAGGGACACGAACATCTGTACGGGCAGCGCGTCCCGGTCGTGCAGGATGTAGTTGGCCGTGGCGAGCACCTGCGCCGCCTTGTGCACCGCCCTCCGTCCCCTGGCCTCCACGCAGCATTGCCCGAGCCGGCGGAACAGGCGCGCCACGGCGAGCGCGTGCTTCGCGTTGTCGGAGGTGCCGAACACCTTGACGACCTCCTCGGGGGCCGGGTCAGGGTCCGCCCGCCCGCTGCCGCTGCACTCTTCGACGGCCCATTCTGGGTTGCGAAATCGATCGCCATCTTTGGAGCCGGAGACCGCCTCGGCCGACCGCGCCGCCGCGCTCGACAGGGGCGGCCCGCGGCGCCACGCCCCGTCGACGGCCGGGGCTGGATGGCGTCCCGATCGGATGGCGTCCCGGGGGTTGGATGCGGCGCGCTTTCGGCCCACTTGCGCGATCAGCGTGCGTGGACTGGCGCGCCTCGCGCACGGAGGAGGGTCGATGGTGTCTTTGGCAGCGCGGAGCCAAGGCAGCTCCATGGCCGGCGCCGAAGTCGCCGTCGGACGACGCATGCACCCCCAGGCCGCGTTGGTTTGCCAGGAGCGTTGGTCGAAACTGGGCCACCCGTCTACCCTTGAACATCTTGTGGGTTCTGGGCCCGATGGTCCATTGCATTCTCAGCATTTCCACAATTGTTTAATTGATACGCCGTATGGGTATTGTGGTGAACGGGGGTCGAAGGGACAATGGGAGCGTGTTTGGGGATGTGGGCGATTAGGAAGTGGGGTCCGATCGGGAGGTTAGGTGAGGACTGGGTAGCGGTGCGCAGGTACGGGAGAATGGGGTAGGTACGGGGTAGGGGCCTCAGGAACGCCGGCGGGCGGACGGGTCCAGATAGGCCGGCTCAGAGGAATAGCTGTCGATACGTAGGGACATGTAGCAAAGGGAAGTGTTAGGGAGTTTGGGGTAAGTTCTCGGGATTTCATTAGGATGGGCGCTGCCAGTATGATAGGGGAAGGGTACGCATAACTAGCTTTCGTGCAAAATGTCGGTAAGGTCCGAAAAGGTGCACTTGTGTGCAACATCGCGATTATGTGTTTTTTGGGGCAAAATGGTTGTGCTCCAGATTGTCCATCAGAAAATAAGGAAACTTGTGCGCAACATTGCCATTTCTGAGTGCACTAAAAAATAAGAGTGTGAACGCCTTTAAAACACCAGTTCTCATGCTTTATATCACAAGCTTAAGAAAGTTTTTACAAAAAAAACATGTACAACACGGGTTCCGCTTCTCCCCCCCCCACCGACCCCGCGCATTGATGCACTAGACCCAGTGATGTTTGCCTGTGTTTGTGCGCGCGGCGCGCGCAAAGGTACGCCTTTTTTGTGCGCAATATTGTGGTTTTCTTGTCCGTTGGGTGACCCAAAAAATGCTCTGTTTATGCGTAAGTTCGTTGTTGTGGTGTGTTTCTTGCATTTTGCTTGTGCACAAAATGCATGTTTTGTTGTTTTCCATGACCCCCTTACCGACATTTTGCACAAAAGGTTGTTGCATTTGGACGACGTCCAATGGATGTGTGAGGGAACATGCTGTCGAGCAACCTGGACGCCTTGGTGAGTTGTATAGATTTGGAGCGTACCTATAAATGGCCGGACGGGTTTGTAAACAACGTTGGGGATTACTGACCGCGAAGGTCTCTGGCCATGAGGGCTTGGCTCAACCACGCGATCCTCTGCCAGGCATCCGGAAGAGAGCCGGCCGTTGTGCTACCCAGTCGAGGGTACCGGCGTAACAGTGGTTCCGACGCGGGGACCTTTCTCGCGTGGACGCCGGGGAGGAGCGTGGAGTAGCGATCGGCAGCAGAAGGCTATCCAAGGAGCGATTGGCAATGGGAGGTCGACCAACTAGGGAGTGATTGTGATCGGCAAGGAGTTTGCGTTTGCGTCCGCGCTTCTTTGCGGGAGATGGAGTGATGGGGTGCTGGTTTTCGCGATGCGCGTCACGCCACAACCTTGTCGCCCAAATGGCCGGTAATGGCCCGCGCGGCTGCGATCGGCCGCGGCTTGTACGGGGCGCGCACTCGGTGCACTCCTAGGTGGTGGGTCCAGATCCCTGGAAGGTTGCTGGGGCCGCGGCACAGGAGTCCGGGATGCTGCGAGCTCGGTCGCGCGAGATTGTGGTCCGATCCGCGTGATCCGGAGGCGTTTGCAAGAAACAACGAGCAAAATGGATTACTGATGTCACAACTGCATGTCATTTGTACAGCAGGGCGCACCGCGTCCTGGGTCGCCCGCCGTGAGTCCAAAAACAGCCCAAAACATTCGTGCTTAGTACATCCGTTCCCCAAGCTGGCATAAAGTACCGCAGTTGGCCAGAAATCACCCAAATAAAAGAGTAACTCCTCAGGGCCCTCATCCCATCTACTAGGGCCCTTAATTAAATTTTTAATTAACATAATTAAAGACAATAATGTTCCCAATAAGTGGCCTCAGGGAACAAGGGGAAAAGTCAAAGGGGCAAATGGTCTCCCTATATAATTCCGTCACACTACTCCCCCCTTGGGAAAGTTTTCGCCCTCGAAAACACTGACTCCCATAAATTAGTACATTCTACCATTACCCAACCGTAGACCTAACTATGGTCCTCAATGGGTTTGTCCCGGGCGATCATTTTCCTCAATTCCTTTGGGTGATCGAAATTTTCCTTTGGCACCCAGGAAGCCTCGTCGATTGGCCAGTCCTTCCAAAGGACTAAATATTCTTTGACCCTCCTCTGATTGGGTCCTCTCCAATGCCACCGCAAAAGTTTCTCTACATCATAAGGCTCATTGTCCTCAAGCTCAACCTCCTCCTCTATTTCAGTAATAGTCGCGGATGTCCACCTTGACACTCGGAATGGTCGTAGCAAGCTTGTGTGAAAAATCCTATGGATCTTCCATGAAGTAGGAAGATTTAATTCGTAGGCCACTGGTCCAACTCTACGGGTCATGAAGAATGGACCCACGAATCTCTTCCTTAGCTTGCTAACAGGTGCGTTCTTCAATGTCAAATGTTGTGTACTGAGAAGCACCTGATCTCCACTATAGGACACCTGCTCTCTTTGCCGCTGGTCGGCGAGGGACTTCTATCGTTGTTGAGCCTGATGGACATACTGCATTGCCCTCTTGAATGTCTTCTACATTCGGGATATAAAAACATTGACACCCTTGATGCGTATGTTGTCTGCATCCCAAATCAAGTCGATGGGTGTACACGGCTTATAACCGTAGTTCAAGTAGAATGGTGTGTGTTGTGGGGCTCTTTTAATGGCCTCCACTGATCCCTTTTCTCCGGCACGTGTCCCACTTCATCTGCCTGCACCCGGTCGGGCCGATGGCCCCTCCGCCGAACCCGGCGGGCTTAATCGGGGTGCTCGCTCGTTCGTTACGCGGTGGGCCCTCTTGCGCTCTGGGATCGGGCAGTCCTGCCATTCGAAGATGGCGGGTTGCAAGGCAACTTGCTCCCCGGGCCGTGAGGCCCATGCGGAGCGAGGCAATGAGCCAAACGGGCAACAGAGCAGGGAGCAACGCACCACCGCGTACGTACTGGTGGTCCGCCACATTCCGGTTTGACCACCCATCACACAGACACCACACAATGTACATTAGCGTGTCACGACTGTATCGCCCGGCATACCCCCATATCGGACTCACTATCGATACATCGCAACTCAATCTACCCCCACAGCCTGTCCCTTAAGTACAGCGATTTCCCTAAGCCACAAAGTACTTCATACCTAGGGGATTTAGACAAGTAAAGAGTCTACGAGTATCTAGAGATCACAAAGAATTCAGATAATGGGTCGAATCCCACAGATGACTAACTAACCTAGACAAATGGCCATAATTCTCTCGACCCCCATGTGTTTCCACAACAGCGTGTACCCTGTAGACTAGGAGACGCCGTTGTTCATAACGAATTCAACCATCGAGAGGTATTTTTCCTAGTCTACTATCTCTGACAAAGGCTCGTGTATGGTGCATTGGAGGACCATCTCCATCACCCTGTTCATCATCTTCGTTTGTCCATCGGTCTGCGGGTGGTGTGCACTGGACATCCTCAATTGACTCGCGAATATCCTCCAAAGTTCTCGCCAGAACTTGGACACAAATCTGGGATCTCTGTCCGATACAATAGAACGTGGAGTTCCATGATGTTTTCCAACGTTGTCCCAATAGAGCCGAGCGGTCTCTGCTGCCATAATGTTTTGCTTCACCGGTACTAGATATACCATTTTTGTAGCTCGGTCCACTACTGTTAGAATTCCATCGTGTCCCTGTTCACAGACAGGTAATCCCATGATGTAGTCCATGCTGACGTCGACCCATTTCTCCTTAGGGAGTTTCAATGGTTGTAGGAGTCCTGCTAGTACCCTATGGACGTTCTTCTCTACCTGGCAAACCTGACATTTAAGAATGAAGTCTCTAACGTCCACTGTATGGTCTGGCCAATAGAAGTTTTGTTGGACCTTCTTGAGCATCTTGTGGTATCCCAGATATCCTAAGTAGGGGACTGTATGCAACTCTCCCATGATCCTCCTCTTAACCTCCGGTACATCAGGTAGGACCACTCTCCATCGATGTACATTCACGTCCTCCTCTCTACTATGCACCTCCAATAATCCATGAGCCTTCCGATAGACACGGGTGCCTACGCGAACGGTCTGTACCTGGGATGAAACCAGTTGTCTCATAATATCGTCCCATCGCACGTCCTCCTGGTACCCTCTCTTTATTTGCTCCTTCAGAGACGTATCCAAAGTTATTCGTGTAGATGTCGCGAATAAAGAATGGATTCCCTCATCGGTTCCCTCTGTTTGGGGAATCTCCAACTTGGACTTCTTAAATATATCGTCCAATTTCCTCTGTATAGCATCATCAGACTGATCATCCTCTCCCAATCTCAATCTCTGGACCAACGACTCTTCCTGCGCCCGCACATCCACCATACTGCGAATGTCCCGGACACTTCGACGGGACAGGAAGTCTGCAGGGTTGTCCTTTCATGGAATGTAGACAATATCGCAATCATATCCCTACAAGATCGGAACCCATTTCCAAACCCTTCTATTTACTGACAGTTGGTTTGGTAAATTCTTCAGACTGTTGTGGTCTGTCTTGATAGTAAAGTGGTTGCAGGCTAAATATTGCCTCCATTTTCCAACCGACCACACAATGCCCAATAGCTCCCGCTCATAAGCACTGTATCGTGTTTCAGCAGGGTTCATTTTTTGGCTCTCATAACAAATAGGCTGCAGTCCACTGCCAAGGTTCTGCTGTAGGATGGCTCTAATTGATACTTCTGAGGCATCAGCTGTTACCACAAATTCCCAGTCAAAGTTTAGTAGGTGAAGAACGGGTGTTGTCACCATAGCTGTCTTCAGTCGGTTGAATGCCTGCTCCTCTATATCACTCCACTTCCACTGTTTATTCTTCCTCGTGAGGTCTGTTAGTGGGGCTGCAATCTAGCTGAACCATCTGATGAACTTCCTATAGAAGTTAGTCAGCCCCAAAGAGGATCGGACGTCTGTGACGCTTTCAGGGTAGGCCAATTCAGAATTGCCTTGACCTTGGACAATGAGGGCTTCACACCGTTTGCCCCCACGTCAAACCCGAGGTACTCGACTTCAGTCCTGAAGAACTCACACTTCTTCAGATGTCCATACAATTTCTCTGACCGAAGTCAATCCAACACTGCCCAGATGTGTCTGATGTGTTCCTCTAATGTCCGGTTGTATATCAAAATGTCGTCGAGGAACACCAGTACAAATTGGTCAAGGCCATCTCGAAGGGTTGTATTCATAATCCTCTAAAACGTCGCCGGGGCATTACACAATCCAAAGGGCATCACCAAATACTCGTAGGAGCCGTAACGACTCACGAAAGTTGTCTTATGAATGTCCGACGCTCTCACTCTCATCTGGTGATAACCAGAGGAGAGGTCAATTTCCGTAAAGTAACGAGCTCCAAAAAGTCGGTTTAATAGCTCCTCGACCTTCCGTAGAGGGTACATGTTCTTTATTATAATCTTGCTCAGGGCCCGGTAATCAATACACATCCTCCATTTCCCGTCTTTCTTCGGGATGAACAAGATTGGAGCTCTATATGGACTAGAGCTCGGTTGGATCCAGCCCTGCTCCAAGAGTGCATCGATCTATCTCCTCATCTCATCAAGTTCAGCACTGCTTAGTCTGTAAGGGCTTTTATGAGGCGGTGCTTCCCCTGGTATCGTCTCAATCTCATAATCGATTACTCGTTTGTGCGGAGGCCCATGTGGAAGCTTATCAGGGAAGACATCTCTGCATTCCTCCAATGTCTCTGCCAATCTATCCCTGATGGTTGGGTCAGCCTCCTCCACCTTCGTCCGTATCACCTGCTCTACAGGTACCTCTTGGGTCACTGGTTTGGACTGCTGAAATGTTTGGCGTCGGTCGCCCTCTGTAGTGCCCTTAGCCACCCCTGTTGTTGGTGCGGTCCCCTCTTGACCGCGTCCAGGTACCTTGGCCCGCGCTCTAAGGCCTCTCCGGTGGAAGCGTGGTCATCCTCGGCCGGACGGCGTGTCCCGGGCTCTCTCTAACCCGTGGGTGACGGCCGCTCTGTGCGGTCCCGTCTGAGGCGCGCGGCGGCTGCGCTCGAGGAGGCAGGGAGGCAGGCGTTCCAGAACAATCGAACTACAATCGCCGCCGCCGCCAGGCGCTCTTACATGTGGCGGCCAAAATCATCAAAATCATCATATTCATTAAGAAAGTCCATTTTGGCCAAACCCATTTTCTGGGCTATAGCCTCGCTACGCTCGGCCCTTATGCCCAAGTCGTTCCGGCCTGCTCCACTTCGCTCCGCATACGGCCTCCACGACTTTGGCAATGGGCCGAGCTCCGCTCGGCAAGGCAAGAAGCCAACGGGTTGCTAACCACATACCACAAACCACTCCCCCCGGGAAGGAAATTCGTCCTCGAATTGAGAAAAAGGAAGTGGGGCAAACAACGATGGACAACAATCAACGAGCTTCGGAGGGCTTGTCACATTTGAGTAGTCTACGAAGAACTCCAGGACTCGAAAAATTGGGCGCCAGCTCCCACGTGGCTTCGTCAATGGGGTAGCCGCTCCATAGCACAAGGTATTCCTTCTTGCGTTGATGACCGGGACTCCAGCGCCAGCAAAGTACACGCTCTACGTCGAAGACATTGGGCTCAACATCTTCAGCAGGGACCAAGAGGGGAAGGCTATCGGCAGCAGGATGAAGTTGTGATGATCGGTAGTCCTTGAGGAGCAAAAAATGGAAGACTAGATGAATTGACCAGGAAGCAGGGAGTTCAAGACGGTAGGCACTGGTGCCAATCCGTTCTAAAATCTTGAACGGGCCGACAAAACGGCACTGCAACTTAGTTGATCCTTCTGGCTTTAAATGTTTGGTGCTGAGCAGCACCCATGCTTCTGTAGCAAAATCAACATCACGTCGTTGTTGATCGGTGATGGACTTCATCCGGTCAGCTGCTTGCTTCATGTTGACCTAGGCCTTCGCAAACTTGTCTCTGAGGCGTTGAACAAATGTTGAGACGGCTTCCATCTTCGTTCTGATCTGATGGTGATCCATCACCATCGCCCACCTCATCAATCGTACAACTAAGGAGTTGACTAAGGACCTGGTTATATCGCTCAACCTATCCTGAACTTTGGGGATAATAGGCAGTCCCCATGCGTAAAGCAGTGCCCAAAATATGCTACCGCTCCCGCCAAAAAGATCCTGTAAAACGGATGTCTTGATCTGAAATAATCGTAGAGGGGATTCCATGGATGCACTCCACAGAGTTCCAAAACATCTGCGCCGTTTCCTTCCTAGTAATCGACTTACTACAAAGCAGAAAATATACCATCTTGGTGGCTTTGTCAATTACTGTAAGCACAACGTTGTGTCCCTCATCTTCTGGTAAGTCCGTCACAAAATCGATAACAACTTGATCCCATTTTTGTGTTGGGATCTCTAGTGGCTGCAATTTGCCACCTGGCATTAAATGTGACCCTTTTTCCTGTTGACACACGGGGTAGCTGAGAACAAAGTCCCGTGCATCACTGATCATCCCTTTCCACTAAAACTGATGACGTACCCGCAAAATCGTGCTGTTCACACCGGGGTGCCCTGAGTATGGTACAACATGAATTTCCTGTAAAACCCGCGACCAGTACTCGCCTCCTTGTGGCACCACTGTCCTCCAGTAAGGCAGCTCCTGGTCCATCTCATCATCACGGTGTGGTCGATGGATCTTCAGTAGGTTCCCTTGGAGCTTGAAAATACCTTCCTTGCGGATCCATATCGATGGTGTATCTGGATCTTCCAATATGTCGATGATTTCCTTGTATGGCTCCTCTAGCTTCAACTGCACCAGCATGTCATCACCAAAATTCTGTTCCAGCTCGACCTGAGTCTCTGTCACATACAATGCTGGAACTCTCTCCAAGGAATCAATTGCAGGGAAAAATTTGTCGATGTCAGCCTCAACTGAATCTGGCTCTGGCAGCTGCATGGTAGTCGGTTCTGACTTCTGAAATACTCTGTCCAATGCAGCTTGTATCTCCTCATCAGTTGCTATCTTTGGTACTCGTAGTCTCTCAACAAGATCCTCATCTTCCATTTGGATATGATGGGCAGCTGTTCTGTCCTCTAACCATGCCTTGCACGTCAGTGCATTAACTGGATTGTGTACTCCTGGAATATGGGATATCGTGCAGTTGTAGGTCTGGAGTATCGCAATCCACTTCCATATTCTCCTGTTCATGCTTGGCTGGTTTGGAAGGTGTATGAGAGATGAATGGTCGGTCCTCACTGTAAAGTGATATCCTTCGACGTAGTGTGGCCATTTGCCAATAGCATAAACCACTCCAAGAAGTTCCCTTTTGTAAGCAGAATACCGTGCTTCAGTATCACTGAGTTTGCGGCTATCATAAGCCACAGGCTGCAATCCCTGTCCATGGTCTTGTTCAATCACTGCACCCACTGATCCAGAACTAGCATCAGTAGTCAAGATGAACTCGTGACTGAAATTGGGTAGTTGTAGAATCAGGGATATAGCCAGTTGATACTTCAGCCGGTTGAATGCTGCCTCTTGATCACGGAAACTTGACCTTCAGCTGCATTAGGTCAGTGAGGGGTCTAGCGATCTTGGAGAAATTCTTCACAAAACGCCTGTAGTAATTCGCCAGGCGGAGAAAACTACGAACATCACATGCACTTCTGGACTGTGGCCAGTCGATCACTGCTCTGATCTTCTCCTTTGATGCTTTAACTCCGTTGGATGATACTTGAAAACCAAGATATTCCACAGAATTCTGGAAGAACTCACACTTGTGCAGTCTTCCATATAACTTGGCTGTCCTCAACCTCTCCAGAGCTGTCCTGACGTGATTGATATATTCTTCAAGGCTCTTGGAGAAGATAAGGATATCATCCAAATATACACAAATGAATTGACCCAGCTCCCGTTTGAAGATCTTGTTCATTAAGTGCTGAAATATCGCGGGAGCGTTGGTTAGCCCAAAGGGCATAACCAAAACTCATGTGAGCCCTGGGTCGTTCTGAACGCGGTCTTGTGCATATCTTCGGCCTTCATGGCTATCTGATGATAACCTGATGCCAGATCTAGCTTGGTGAAGTACTGTGCACTGCCCAACTTGTCGAGAAGTTCGTCGATTCGAGGGATGGGGTATTTGTCTGTCTTCGTCTGACGGTTGAGTAGCCTGTAGTCAATGCACATCCGCCACCTGCCGTCTTTCTTGGGTACAAAAAGAATGGGTGCCCCGTATGGGCTGGAGGATGGCTGTATGTAGCCCTGACTGAGGAGGTCTCTGATCTGTTCTTCCATCTCATCAATCTCCTTCGGTCCAAGTTTGTAGGTGTTACGCGCACCGGCCTGATGTGGGGGACGCCCTACTAATGGCCCTTGGTGTGGGGGACGCCCTGCCCAAGATCGTATAGTATTCCTTGTCCCACGGTAACCATTATACTTATATGGATATGGGAGTAGGAGGGGTGGTCCCGCCTAGGTGCCCTGTAAGGACCTAGGTGACCGGCGAGGTGGGTCCGCGGCTCAAAGAGGGCAGGAACCCCACACCCACAGACTTTTCGTATCATTTGGTTTCGGAGCCACCTGAGGGTGGCGACCACGCTTCCACCTGGGTGGACGAGCAAGCTCGGAGCGACGGGTTCCCTCCCCGGTCTCCTCAATGGAGGCCGAGGAATCGGACACGTCTGCCCGTAAGGGTACCCCCGATGCGTCGGGAGAGATGGGAACACCCCGGGAGGGGACACCGACCTCGGTTGGTGATAGTAAAGCCCGGGATGGGCAAGGAGGAGAACAAGTCCGGGAGGACAAGGCTGGACCCTCCACAGCCACTTCGGCACCCGTAAGGGAAGATGAACCGATGAGCGAAGCGGGTGCCCCAACGACGGCGGAGAAGAAACAAGAGCAAGATCAGGGGACCATGGCGGCGTTGCTGCAGACCCCTGGTATCATGGAGCTCTTGGAGCAAGTGGCGGATGCTGCGGCCCAGAAGGCGAGGGCGAAGCGGGATGAAGAGACCACTGAGAGAATCGCCTCACTGGAGATCGCCGTCAACAAGGCCAAGAAAGAAGCTCGAGAAAAAGAGGTGGCCATGAAGAAGGCGAAGCAGCAGAGCCGCGAGGCAGAAGAAGCCAAAACCTCCGCCAAAGACCACGTCAAGGCGTTGAGCAACCGTCTCCTGAAGCAGAAGCAGCGGGCACAGGAGGCAGAGGAGAAAAGCGCCCAACAAGTGGCGCCGGCCGTGAGGGCCCCCAGTCCGTCGGAGCTGCCCATGCCAACCATTCTAGAGGAAGACTGGAAGGTTGCTGGCAAGCAGCGCCCCAAGCGGAAAAGCCCATCGCCAGGTGAGCGACCGATGGGAAGTCGGAAATCTCCATACAAAGGCCGGGAGGCCAAAGCCTTAGGGCGCATTGAGAAAGTAAAAGGCCGGAAGGTCAAGATCCCGGAGCTGCGGCTCAAATCCCAGGTGCATGTCAGAACACCTAGTGGATCGGACGGGACGGGAGATGAGTCGCTCACAGAAAGCACTCAAGCAGTATGCGGAAAAAGTCCGCCAAGGCCGGAAGGTCATAACTGGAGTCCCCGGAGGCCTGCATTGCCGGAATGGGGACCTGGTGAAAGCTCAAGGGTGTTGGAATTTGTTCCAGACACTGGAGATCCTTATAGCCGGCAACCACCGTGCCGTGCAATGTGGACAAAGTTCCACAATGATCTCATTAATGAGCTTGACGAAGGGTGGCGGATGGCTGCCGAACAGTTTGGAGAAAGGTTAACCACCGCCAGACTAGTGAGAATTCAAAGGTGGTATGGTCCTGGTATGGCAGATCAGATTGCCAAGGAGGACCCGAACTGGCCAGAAAAAATGGCCTTTGCGCTCAGGCATATCCCAGAACCATGGGACTTGAGCGAGGGGAGTCCAGAGAGACCAGACCCCAATGACCCCCATGAACGGTGGGAGGAGATCTCTGAATTGTCGTTTTCATCTTGTGCATCTCCATTACCGGGGGATATGTCCATCCGAGCACAAGTGCATAGGATGGAGAAAGAGAGACGACGAATTCGTAATAGAGATTGGTTTGCTCGTGCCAAGAAGTTGGACGAGCGAAAGGCCAGAAAGGCCGATCAGCGAAGAGAGCTGAAAGTGCTGAGGCGTGAGCGGGATCGTCAATTGAATCCCGAAAAGTATGAGCGTAAACGAGCTCACAAACGCCAGCGCAAGGCTGAGATCAGGCGGTTTTTCTCCGCAGGAGGCAGCCAAAAGGCGCAGCGCCTAGAGGTTAAGCCGCCGGCCGATGAGTTGGACCCAGCCGAGCAGGCCAAGGCCTTCGCCCGCATTGCCATGAAGGAGGGGACCTCCAAACGCTAGGCAAATCAGCAGGACAGTAGTGGCAACGATAGTGGTGTACACCACCCGGCCCGCTTTGTCCCCGCCCAACCGGAACCGGCATCGCCCTCGGTTGTGGTGACCAGCGGTCCCCAGGCGGAGAATACGCCAGGGAAGGAGTCCCAGCCTGGAAAGGCAAAGGCGAAGGATGCGCCCGTAGAGGAGAAAGACCCGCCTATGAAGGCGAGAGATCAGCCTGAGAAGGTTAAGGAGAGATCCCAAGGCCCGCGAAGGCCAACCACAGGTGACATTCCTGTCGATCTGCCTTTGCTGAAACCTGTTGAGAACACCAAATTGCGTAACCGTGCAGAAATCGTTGATTCTGCTGGTAACGATGATGTTGTGTATCTCGGTTTAGCAGGCGAACCTGCCGGTTCCATCCCCCTGGAGAGAAGGGAGATATATGAGGTCCTGCAGAGACAGGAAGCCGCTTTGCAGCAAGCAAAAGCGGATGCAGAGAAAGCTGCACAGCTTTGCTCCCTAATGGGGGATGAAGACTACGCAGCATATCTGCAACTTTAAGAATCGAAGCAGGCCTCAAAAGGACGGCAGGAGCTTCAATACAAGCCAGCGCAACCGGGACCTGGTTACCAGGAATGCCATGCCCAGCAGATGGCGGCAGAACAACGTGGTCGGGCAAAGGTGCCGCACGAAGTTACCAGATCAACCCCAGTAATTCATGCTCCTGTCATTCAGGACACGAGGGGTTTCTGGGATACGCTGGGTGCCTTCCATGACCCTCATGGAGGGGTGTACTATAAGGGGTATTATCATCCCTGCGGGGGCCATGCCCCCTATCGTGCACAAGTCCCATGGGACGCCCTCCAACGTATACCAGTGAAACTGCGTGGCCTCTTTGATGCCCAGTAGTCGGCACTGGGGATATACGTGTTGGAGGGTCATGAAGCAGCCACGGAGTGGCAGGCCATCCAAAGAACTGGCCGCAAAGTCCCCGAAGAGGGACCAGTTCAAATGCCCCCGGGACCATCGATGCAGGCAGGTCCCTCCCCACCGGTTCGTCCAGTGGCTCAGCCTGAAGTGGCGCCAAGACAACCGGTGAGGCCTTATACAATGGGGTAGACTGAACATCGGGTGACACAGCCTCCAGTGCAAATGACGTAGCAGAAGATTCAGAGGCTGCAGGAGATGTCTCCATTTGTGCAGGAGCCTGCTAAGTACCCGCCAGTTCGGTATTATCAGCCAGGGATGGCCACACAGCCAGGGATGGCAATACAGCCAGGAACGACGGCTCAGCCCGGGAGGGCATATCAACCCAGAAGGGGACCACATGCGGAGGAGCTCTCTACACCCGTGTACGAGGACCCGTCCCATGCTGGGGGATCGGGAAGTTACCAGAGGGTGTACGATTATCCGTCCAGCCATTTTCAGACCCAGGAGCCTCCACACGAGGAATTCCTGTTTGGAGTAGAGGCTGCTGAGGCTGTTGAGCCACATTGGGCGGACATGGGACCTCCCCCGCCTCCGGAGGGGTACGATCCCCTAGGACCGGGTTACACCAGACAAGCCTATTTGGCAGTGGCGCAAGAGGTACCTTACGCGCCAGTTTACTATCAGCCCGGAAGGGAAGCTCAGGTGAGCATGAACATGCCTAAGATGAACAGTCAAGGTATGAAACCCCCTAAGTGGAATGAAGATAAACAGGCCTTGACCAAGTGGTTGCAAGAGATCGTCATGTATTTCAAAACCACTATGGCACCCCGGACACAATGGGGATGGATAGCACTGAATACTCTTGAAGAGTCAGTGAAACATGGCCTACTAGCCCAGTTGGGATATATATGGGGGATAACAATTGATGCAGAAGTGCTCTCGCAGCCAGACTTTCAACTGTCATGGGAACAGTTTAAATATGGCATGGAGACACTTTATGATCACAAATATTCCGACTTCAAAATTCAGTCAGAAATAGCAGCCTTTACAAAGGCGGGGACATCGGGTCCCGATACGATCAAATACATGCAGCTCTTGGAACAAATGTTTCTCAAGTGTGAGAACGAATTGGATGATTTTTCCAAGTTGCATGCATTGTATACTAGACTTCGTCCAGACATCAAGAGGAAATGCCTCTTGAATAAAGATGATGAGCAATGGACCACTTATGCCAGCCTGAGGGTGCATTTATATAAAGTGGGACCAACATATGACCAGGAATATAAGGCATATGGCTCTCGTCGAAATGAAAGCCGGAATGGCAAACCGCACACGAGTACCCGTCTTGCCCCTAATTGAGTTATTCAAAAATACCATGCACTGAAAGTGGATCGTCGTGGCAAACCAGTTTTGAATAACAGGCCGAGAGGTCAAGGAGGCATGACTTACAAAAGTTCTCGTGTTGCTAAAACAATGAATCTGCAGGCACCCCAAAAGGAGCGGGAATACGAGCCGCTGGCCAAAATCCGCGACCCAATGAAGGGGAAGATAGTCACCAATAGTGTGCAGCTACGCGCCACTATGGTGGAAGTACTGAAAAGGGCAGGCCGCTGTTTTAGATGTTTTAAGCCCTTTTCAGCAAGCCATCACGGAGAATGCAAAGGGCGTGGAGTACTCCCACAGATGCCAGTGAGTCCCGCTCGAACGCGATCATCTGCATGCAGAATTTCTACCAAACTATGTTTGGCAATGCGGAAGCATAACATCACGAGTGTGAAACTGCAAACTGCACCCATGGATGTGCGAATGAATGCAGCACCAGTGATTCCTGTTCCGAAAGTGAGAACTGCACAGAATACTGTGAATCGTATGGTGAAAATGTCTCACACTCCGGCACAGCCGGGAACGACCCAAAAGGGTCTGCATAGTGAGGTAGATTGGTCTGATCGTATGCTAAACCCTGTGTATTTCCAGCATATACAAGCACTGGTTGCTTATTGTTTCACACTTGATGCATGTGCGAACCCGAATGGGGACAACGCACTTTGTGAGCGATATTGTTCTCGAGCTGACAGTTTCCTTCGGAAACCACTCGTTCATGAATTCATGTGGATCAATCCACCTTTCCAGAATGCAGCGCCATTCTTGGATCATTATTTTGCTGAAAGAGCAAAAGCCCCTACACATGTAGGTGCATGCATTCTACTGCCTGCTTGGCGAACATTCACAGATGATCCCAGGTTGCACCAGTTGTGCACCCTTGTCCATTACCCAAAGGGTACACGGTTGTTTACTCAACCGCAAACTAATCGTCCACATCGCAAGGAGATGCCTGGCATACCTTGGCCTGTGAATGTGTATTATCAACCCCCAGAGGGTTCAGCGGAGCACCGCATCCGAGGGGTCTCACAAGACCAACCTCGTTTGACCTTTACCGGTGAAGTCGGGCATCAGCCTGCCTCCATTCTTTTTGATATGGGCGCGACTAGCACCGCCTATATCAACCCGACATGTTGTCATCGGTTAGGCTTAACGCCACGCCCTCCACATGCACTGTCTAATCGACAGCTTCGTCGCCTTAATCGCCTGCGCCGCTTGGCCCGAGCAACGCGACGCATTGTGGATCCCACGGAGTTCTCCACACCTCCACGGGATGATCCTCTTCCCGTTGAGAACGAAGTTCTCTTAGCGGATGGTACATCTCTCCCATCCTTGGGAGTTGTGGATGTTCCCTTGACCATTCAAGGGTATAAGGACACAGTCCGCTGCGTGGTTATTGACCTCTCTGACGATTACAACATCATCCTTGGCGAAAATTGGCTCTATAAGCATGCCGGTGTCATTGACTATTGTCATGGTCATATCCGCGTGGTTTCTCGTGGCCGTGAGATTACTCTTTGCAGTACTCCTCGCTCCACTGATCTCCCTTCCCCGGCCCGCCGGGTCGGTCGTTTGTGTTTGATCGGCTTTGCTCGTCGAGCCTACCAGCGTGGTTCTCCTTTACGCTTGGTTCTGGTTCGCCGGGTCGGCGATCTCCCTGAGGGGGATGCACCAGGCCCTTCGGCCACTTCAGATCGGGTGACTACATCTCATGCTGTTCCACCAGCACAAATCACATCCCTCTTAGAGGAGTATAAGGATTTGTTTCCTGATGAACTCCCTGAGGGACTCCCCCCGGATAGGGGTGTAACGCTGACCATTCCATTAGAGGAAGGGACCAAACCGGTTAAGCGACCTGCTTTCCGGTACAGCCCAAAAGAAATGGAGGAGATCAGAACCCAGGTAGAATACCTGTTGCAAAAAGGTCTGATCACGGAGAGCAGTAGCCCCTTCGGGGCCCCTGTGCTTTTCGTACCAAAGCCGGATGGCAGCCTCCGAATGTGTATTGACTATAGGGCATTGAACAAAGCCACTATTAAGAATAAGTGGCCGATCCCAAAGATAGATACCCTATATTGGATCAGTTGCAAGGGGCCAAAGTCTTTTCGGCCATAGACTTGCAGCAAGGGAACTATCAACTGCGAATCGATAAGGCAGATTGTGCCAAAATGGCGTTCGTCATGCCATTGGGCCTGTACGAGTTCAAGGTACTTCCTTTTGGACTTGCGAATGCCCCTGCGATATTTCGGCAGACAATGCACCATATATTTGGTGACCAAATCGGCAAACACGTCCTAGTTTACTTGGACAACATCCTGGTGTTTAGCCGAACTACTGAAGAGCATATACGACACCTAAGACAGGTGTTAGAAGTGTTGCGACAGCAAAAACTATACTGTCGAATGCACAAGTGCCAGTTCAATAAGGAGGAAATCTCCTACCTGGGACATATCGTGTCTCAAAAAGGAATACGCCCAGATCCCGAAGGGATCGAGAAGGTGAAGAACTGGCCTGTACCTCAGTGCGTGAAGCACGTACAGCAGTTCCTCGGACTGGCTAACTATTTTCGAAAGTTCATTCAAGGCTATTCGAAAATGGCGACTCCCTTGACAGACTTGACCAAACAGAATGGCAAGTGGGAGTGGACGTCGAAAGTGTCAATCGACGTTTGAGCACATAAAGGAGTGTTTGACCACCGCTCCTTTGCTCAAAATGCCAGATCCTGAAAGACCATTCGAGGTCATCGCAGATGCCTCGCAAACTGCTGTAGGGGCGGTCCTAATGCAGGACAATCACCCTATTTGTTATGCGAGTAGGAAGTTCCTCCCAGCAGAGTTGAACTACGGCGCGACGGACCAGGAGGCTTTAGCCTCAGTCCACGCTGTCCAGTTGTGGAGGTGTTACCTTGAAGGAACACACTTCAAACTGGTAACGGACCACTGTCCGTTGACCTACCTTAAGTCACAACCACAGCTGAGCTGGAGACAGGCCAGGTGGTCGGAGATCTTACAACATTTTGACTTTGACTGGGAATATCGCCCAGGACGAAAGAACGTGGCTGATCCACTCTCTCACATTCCTCCATCGCCGGATGAGCAGGTGGCTAGGAGGAAAAGTCAACTGATTGTATGTGGCTTAAGGGTAGTGCATAAGCGGGGAAGCCAAAGAGAGGCAGGAGAGACGGTAGAGGCCAAAGATCTAGCCTCCAGGATCCGTCAGGCCTATGGCAAAGATCCCCAGCTTACGTCTGTAAGACAGCAGCAAGAGATGCACTGTACAGACGGGTTATGGCTGTGAGGCAATCAGGTATATATACCTGCCAGTCTGCGGACTGAGATCTGCCAGTTGGCTCACGACTATCCAAGTGCGGGACACTTTGGTCAAGCCAAGACCCTGGACTTGGTCCAGCGGCATTACTAGTGGCCAGGAATGCGACGAGAAGTACAGTCGTACGTCGATACTTGCCTGGTTTGTCAACAGGTTAAGTATCCTCGTCAAAAGACCCCAGGCTTATTACAGCCATTGGGCATTCTTGGGGAGCCATGGACCGAATTGTCCATGGACTTCATCACTCAACTGCCAAAAACTAAGGGAGGTCATGATGCTATCGTCGTATTCGTCGATAGACTGACCAAAATGGTCCACCTAGCAGCCACGACCACCGAGCTCTCTGCAGAAGAAGTAGCTGACCTGTTGGTGCAGAATGTGATAAGGCACCACGGCCTCCCCTCTCAGATAGTGTCCGACAGAGACGTTCGGTTCACTTCCAAGTTTTACCGGTACCTGGCCGAGAGGTGGAAGATTCAGCTCAACATGAGCACTGCGTACCATCCACAGACGGATGGCCAGACCGAAGTCATGAATCGGATTCTGGAGGATTACTTACGCAGCTATACGCATTCTGACCATGACGCGTGGGATGAACTGTTAGCCATGGCCGAGTTGGCTATGAACAACTCAAAAAACAATTCCACCCAAGAGACCCCATTCTATCTGAAATACGGGAGGCACCCAAAGAGTCCCTTAGCTCTTGGTGTGCAAATTCGGAAGCCTTTAAAGGGCTATGACAATCCGAATGCCCGTGGCTTGGCAGTAGCCATTGAAAGGGCACAGCAGCCTTATTTGAGGCAGTCCGGTATACCCCTCGTGGAGGGATTACCAGCAGTGACACGATTTGATCACCGTGTCCAATCAGCGCTGAAAGAGGCCAGGGCGTGGTTGGAAAAAACACGGGATAGGCAGTCGAAGCATGCTGACCGCCATCGGAGGGATGTGTCATTTAAGAAAGGAGATGACGTCCTCCTTTTGACACAACATATCACCCTCAAACACCCTGGAACTCGAAAATTATTACCGAGGTGGATTGGGCCCTTCACCATCCTCGACCGGATAGGTTCTGTTGCATATCGACTAGATTTCCCGGAAAGCATGCATAGGATACACCCAGTATTTCATGTATCGAAAATCAAGCCTTATAAAGCAAGTGGCAGAGTACAGCCACCCCCAGTACCTATCGAGATCGAAGGTGAACTGGAGTATGAAGTTAAACGTATCCTTGACAAAAGAATCAAAAAGCGTGGGAGACGCAAAAACTATGTTGAGTACCTTGTCAAATGGCTGGGGTATGGACATGAGCATAACAGCTGGGAATCAGCAAAGTCAGTTGCAAATGCACAGGAACTGGTTCAAGCATTTGAAAATGGCAGAACACCTATGATGCGAATGCAAACTGTATAAAGTACGGGATGTACATACTGAGACATGCTCATGTGTGACTATGCTTTGACAGGTTCTCCTGCGATGGGCCTAGAAGAACACTGGGTACACCGCCCCCCATGCCAAGACGCAATTTGGACATATGAACGCCATGTCCGTTGCGATCTTGAACGAAGAAAGGTTGGATCTGGATGACCCGCTCGTGCCGGCACCTCGTGGAGCTGTGCATGTGCGTGGCCGCGGGCGAGGACGAGGTCCCGCACCGGGTCGGCGCACCCCTGCATGGGCGTTTGGTGGTTCCCACTATAGGGGTCGTAGATCATAGGCCGGGAGGTCGAACATTCGAGCCATTTGGCTGCGGAAGAGTTTTAATGAGGGTTGTGAAGACAGGGAGGTCATGTAAAAACAACCACTCTTTCTCTTCACCACTAACTATGTAGTGTATAACAACTGGGCATGTGGCAAATCGCACAGCCAGTTCTATTCACATACACATAACGTTTTTGCTCCCATATCCACATATTGGGACGAGGACGCCCCTCTCCCTGAGGGGGACGAATGTTACGCGCACCGGCCTGATGTGGGGGACGCCCTACTAATGGCCCTTGGTGTGGGGGACGCCCTGCCCAAGATCGTATAGTATTCCTTGTCCCACGGTAACCATTATACTTATATAGATATGGGAGTAGGAGGGGTGGTCCCGCCTAGGTGCCCTGTAAGGACCTAGGTGCCCGGCGAGGTGGGTCCGTGGCTCAAAGAGGGCAGGAACCCCACACCCATAGACTTTTCGTATCAGTAGGGTCCCCGGCTTGGTGGAACAGCATGTGCGTCTGTCTCTATGGTATGTTCCACTTCGCGTGCTGGTGGCACTCATTTTGGTAGTTTCTCAGGGAACACATCCTGGTAATCATGAATGATGTTCTTGAGTGAACTCTGGACCTCACGACTGGCCTACTCAACCACGTCTTGCATCACCTCAGTCGTTGTCTTGAACTGTTTGATTAGGCCTGTCTTCAACATCTCAGACCGCTTCTGGCCTTGAGCTGGTCCTATCTTAGCCAACTTAGGCTGCCGCTGCGTTTTCTCCTTCCCAAAACTGCGGATCATCAGAAGATACGATGTTTCGCCTCGTGCAGTCAGCTTGTGCATTTGTTTCAATGAAATAAACTGCTGCTGACTGGCTGTACTGCGCACTATTTTCTGTTGCACGCCACGAGGGGTTCTGGTCATTCGTTTGTGGAAACGTGATGATCGTTGCTGATCACCAGTGCTGGCCTGCTGATCATCGTTTCCTGCGATGCTGACTGAAGTGTCGTGACGATTAACTGATCTCCACTGCCGATCGTCATGAACATAATCCCAAAATTGCGGAGTTGCCAATGTTTCCAAAGAATGAAGGTACTGTACAGACTGGTCGTTTTCTTGATTGCTAGGTATCTCGATATGCTTGACGGTACCGATCTTGGTGTCCTTGTCTGCTGGAACACCTGCAATGGGGTAGTATACTCCTTGGTCTTGAACATACATAGTATGAAAACCCTAATTGATCAGAGGGTTCACCTGTTTAAGCCAAGTCATTCCCAGTACCATATCCACCCCAGTCACAAGATCGGTCACTGTAAATTCCTGGGAGAATGTACGAGGCCCCATAGTAAAAACCAATTTCTCAATGCATCCCTTGGATGGTACTCGTGTACCATCTCCCAATTCCAAGGTTGCATTTTCTACAATGGGTTGCAAACCCAGCTGCAATACAGTGTGAGAATCCAAGTAACAACGAGAAGCCCCACAGTCAATTAAACATAAGAGACTATGTCCATAGCACCTCGTTTGAATTCTCAACAACAAACCATCATGGTGCTGCAATGGTACAACCACCATGTTCATAAGTTCTAATTCCTGTCTAAAAACAGGGGGCGCTGCTGACCTACCCAGATTCAGCATACGCCAGTCTTTTTTCCTATCTTCCTATCCAACTACCGGCTCTGTCACTCTGTCCAAGCTGGTGGACTGAATTCCTATCTACTTACTGCGCTGTCTGGGGCTGCGTGGTAGTCCCGGGGTTATCACGCTGCCCTGCAGATCTCGGTAGTTGCGCCTCGTCCTGACGTCGACTGTGACTTGGTGCAGCAGGCTGGTGTTGCCTCCACTCCTCTGCACGCTGTCTCTGTCTTGAGCAGTTTCCCTTGAGTGACTTCTGTACTGCTCTGATCATGTCTCTCTCTGCAGAAATGGCAGACAGGTGTTGTAGATGCCTCTGTCTCCGCTGTCTCCTTTTTTGTGTCCGTGATAACGAGGTCTTGTTCCCAAACCTTCGAGCCCCTCCAGATCGGCTTGGAGAGCTTGGTAGTGCAGGCCCAGTTGGTCCTCTGGACCGGCCAGTCTGGGGCCGCACTAGTCTCCCGGCGGGTTGGAAGGTGCGGCCTGGGTTCCAGCACCTTCAACCTGGCTAGTCCCTGCTAGTCCCCGCATTGCTTGTCTGACGTCCTTGGCCTCTGCCTCCAGAATGTCCCCCGTGATCGCCACTGCGTCCACCTCACCCTCGTCCCCGGTAATTGCCACGGCTGGGACAGACACTGGCCTTGTGTCCAATTCCCCCACAATTGTGGCAGGCAAATGGGAATGGACCTGCCTGTCCATGTTGTCCTTGTGCCTGTCCCTGGCTCTGACCCTGCCCTGCACCAGCATTCTGTCCAGCGTTCTGGCCCATGTTCTGGCCAGCGCCTCTGCCTCTGTTTTGGCGTCCTCGTCCTCGCCAGCCTCCCCTATTTCCCTAGCCAGACGATGACAATGCAGCTGGGTTCTGTCCCTCACTAGCTCTCGTATATTGTGCATACTTGAGCGTCACTTCTACCCGCTCAGCCTCCACCATAGAATCCTGCAATGACCTGGGCGTTTTGAGCAACAATAACTCTGCTACTCTGGGCATTAGACCTAAAGAAAACTGGTCCTGTGCCCATGCCTCATCGAATCGTGGTAGATGGCCAAGCAGCCGGCTGAACCTGGCTGCACACACATGCACACTTTCACCTTTCTGCTGCTTGATGGCATGCAGCTCAGCACGTGCCATCATGTCCTTGGTGCGGTGTCCGAATCTTGCCCGTAGTGCCTTTGCCAACTCATTCTAGGTGCGAGGCTCTCGTCCGGTAGTACGAATGGTGTTGATCCACCACTTGCGAGCAGCCTCCTGCAGAAAAGTGAGAGCATATCCCACTTTCTGTTCTTCCGGTGCAGCAACGGCCCTGAAGTATGCTAATGCCATGTAGATCCAACTCTCTACATCGTCACTGGTCTTGCCACAGAAAACTGGCAGTTCCCTGGGCTTCATCGTCACATGGAGAACTGGTCCGGATGCACTTGCCACATTCTGTCCAGCTGTTCTTGCACTGAAACTGACTGGTACTACAGACACTAGTGGTACTAAAACTAGAACATTTCCTGGTAATTGACTGCCCTGTCCTTGCAGCCCTAGTTGTACTGCCTGAGCAGCCAAAAGTGACCCTGATGGTCGGATACTAGACTCTCCTGCAAACACTGGTGCTGCCACGGGATTCTGAATTGGCACTTCTCGAGCCACAAGTGTTGAAGGAAATTGAAAGTCATCAGGCCGGTTCGGATCAGCTGGAGGTACTGAAATAGCAGAATGGGGCAGTGCAGAATCAACAACAGCATCAGGCAAATACAAACCCTCATTCTGATAGAGAGGCTCATCCCAGGCTGCCTTATAATCAGACAGCTCTTGCTGTACCTTTTGCCTTTGCTCCCGCTCCACACTCAAATCCCGTCGCAATGACTCCAGTTCCTCGCTTAGGGACAGAATCAGCTCATCTATCCTGGTGGTCATTTGTGAACCTTGGGCTTGTTGTTGTTGCCTCAACGCTCCCAACTCCTTTTGCATCCTCAAGGACCTCTGGTCTTCATATGCCTTCTATTGCTGTAGCCTCGTTTGGAGGTCCTCAATTCTGCCAGATGTCGTGGCCTGCTCCTCAACTCGATGTTGTTGCAATGCTTGCACATTTGCAGATTGCGCAGCATGAGCTTCACGTAGCTCTTGCCGTAACCGAGCTGTTTCCTCTTGTTGCTCCCTCAAACGAGTCTTGAGCTGATGACGCTCTTGGACGGCTACTTGCATCTCCTGCGAGGTGTCTTTTGTCAGATGGGACACTTGTTCTACAGTCAATGCAGTGGACGCTTGGTAGTACTTGGTCAGCGCTTCTTCCACCGCTTTGCGCATACTTGCGGTCTCAGTAACCGCTTGGTGGGTAGCTTAAAGAGCTGCACCTGCATGACCAGCTGCCGATTGCACAGTTTCTTGTGTCCGCTGCAAAGTGCTCACAGCTTCGCCTTCCAACGTCAATTGGCTTCGTGGTGGTGTTGGGCTCCGCCGCTTCATTGCCGGCGCTTTTGTAGGAATCTGCGATGGAGCTGCACTGGCAGCCGTAATTCGCCGCGTAGGGGTTGACGGCCTCCGGCTTACTGCCCAAGACCCCGCAGCACTGGATTCAGCTCCCGGGTCCAATCGCGGCATGGCAGTGGCCAGCGATTGACTCGATTTGGTCATGGGCGCATCCTCAGGCCCATGCACACTTCCAGATTCGCTGCCATTCAGCTCCATGCCAATCCGGCCTTCTTGAGATATCTCAGACTATGATGAGCAGCAGAACTCCCAGCGATTGCCCCACCAACACTTGCGCTCAGCGTAATGGAGGGTGCCCCACACTTCCGCACCCATTGCACAACAAAAACTCATGTCCGGGTGCGGCGATGGCGATGCCATCGATCGATCCCAACTTGCCAACCTCCAATCCTCGAATCTGCTTCCTGTGTGCTTCCTGCCAACGTGGTTGTCGCCCCGGCTTGTGCCTCAACAAGGCTGCTCCGCTAGCCTTACCTCCAACGCCCAATCGTCATAGCCAGAAGCTCCGAAACCAATTTGTCGGCGTGGTCCCCTCTTGACCACGTCCAGGTACCCTGGCCCACGCTCTAGGGTCTCTCCGGTGGAAGCGTGGTCGTCCTCAGCTGGACGGCATGTCTTGGGCTCTCTCTGGCCCGTGGTTGACGGCCGCTCTGTGCGGTCCCATTCGGGGCGCGTGGCAGCTATGCTCAAGGAGGCAGGGAGGCAGGCGTTCCAGAACAATCGAACTACAATTGGCGCCGCCGCCGGGCGCTCTTACATGTGGTGGCCAAAATCATCAAAATCATCACATTCATTAAGAAAGTCCATTTTGGCCAAACCCATTTTCCAGGCTAAAACCTTGCTATGCTCGGCCCTTATGCCCAAGTCGTTCCGGCCTGCTCCGCTTCGCTCCACATACGGCCTCCACGACTTTGGCGATGGGTCGAGCTCTGCTCGGCAAGGCAAGAAGCCAACGGGTTGCTAACCACATTACCACACTTGCCTTGGCCTTTTTCCTCTTATTCTCATCATCCGGCTGCAAATTAGCTCTAAGAATACACAAGAACATAGGCTCGTTTGTCTTTTTGGCCCATTTCACCGCTTGTTTCATCAACACAAAATCAATTTTGGTCCTCACTCTTGTTCTTGTAGTGTTCTTGGAGATAGGGATTCCACTTTCTCTAGATTTTGCATGTCAACTTCTCCCCCCCGGGGAGCATCAGCCGTCCTCGGCGATGTCCGCCCTGTATCCACTTGCGTCCACTGTGCAGATGGCTCATATTCCCAAAATTTGGGTGAGCTAAGTCGGGTAAATGGCTCTCTCCAGTTCTGCAAAGGTTGCATACTTGGCATATCTCTGAGGAACGTAAAACTGCGTTGAAGACCGGGTAAGCCTCTGTCAGTAATCTGGCACTGAGTCGCATTCTCTACTTTAACTCCTTTGATCACCTCTAAGTCATCATTGCTTCTGATCACTAAGGAGTTTGCCCTCCAATCCACTAGGGGATTCATGATGTCAAGCCAATCCCGGCCAATGATGACCTGGATCCCCTCCATCATGGGCACAACCATAAGTGAAATACGACTTTGTGCTGACCCATGATGCTGATGCATAACAGCACATCTGGGGTTATCCCGGTGGAGACTACTGTCTCTCCGTTGGCAAGTTCCAATGAAGAATAAGCCCTAATAAAATGCAATGGTGGACAGGTCTTCAACTGGTCGCTGACGAAGGAGCGACTGGCGCCACTGTCCACTAATGCTGACACACATGTGCCGTTCACCACCGCTTTTACCACCAGAAGCAAGTGGTCTTGTACACTCGGTTTAGGGTCTGGGGTGCCCTCAACAGAAACCGGTGTCATCCCAATCCTCTGAATCAACGACGTAGGGGTCCTCTCCACGAATGAAATGGACTTTGAAGGTAATACCTCCCTTTGTCGTGCTGAGACTAATGTTGCAGCTCGGCGTCTCTGACGATACCGTCGTCTCTCCCTCCTACGCCTCCACTTCCCCCGTCTCCTATGGCGCTTCCTCTGTCCATAGCTGAGAGTATGATACTGGGTACAACCCCTCTGACGAGGTTGTCCCAAAAGCTCCCGATGCAGTCATGACTGGCCAGAGTGGGAGCCAGTCAATTTCCCGGCCTCGGACGTGGGGAAACATCGGAATCCGACCCGGCTGCCTGCTGTGCAGCCTTCTGATCTAAACGATCATCCAATCCTCTCAACTCCTTACTGGTGGCTAGCGCTGCCACCTTGGGCTTCCTCTTGCCGCCTTTGCCCTTTCCACGATGGTCAGACCCATCGTGCCTCCTGGTGTGGGGAGGGAATGTAACAACACCTGAGGGACGTGGGGGATAGGGCTGGCAACTAGTCTACCCCTGACCACTAGTCGAAGGAAACGAACTGTGGTATGGCTGTTGTGGCGAAAGAAATGGTGTCCTCTGTCTCGACGGCTGTTGCTGTTGGGTACTCCTCTTACTGTCCCCTGTTCTACCCATTTGTGTAAACTACTGATTCTTCTTCTTTGGGTCCTGGTCGCCTGCTTTCATTTTTTGCTTGGACGAATCCTCACGTCCACCCTTGCAGAACTCCATGGTGTCCTCTAGCCTGCATACCAAGGCTTCTGCCTCTGCAAGAGTTTTGGGGTAAGCCTTTGCCGCTTCCAATCTGAAGGGTTGCCTCAACCCCAATATCCACTGCTGTAGTGCTGTCTTGTAATCGTACCCAGGGACCTTTGTCAGTAACGTCTTCATGCAAGCCATGTACATGCTCGTTGTCTTTGTCGACCTCTGCTGCAGTCTCAATAGCTTAGCTTGAGCCATGTTTTCACGTACAGGTGACTCGAACTGGGCCCGCAAGAGCATCATCAGCTCCTCCAATGTGTCTGGCCAGTGCCCACCTCGCGAAGCCAACTCCGCCTCCCACCAACCTTGGCGTTCTTCTGTAATTGAAGAATGGCATAGGACACTGCCTGCAACTCACTTGGTTGAACAAGAGCCAAATAATCCTTCACCATATTCAACCAAGAGACAATGTCTTAATCTTTGTCTCCTGTGAATGCTGGTGGCTCTGGTGGTTTGATCGACACGCTGAATAGTGACTCGTGGGCCTTCTCTAAAGGTTGAGAGAATACCCAGGGCTGTGCAGACAGGGCCGAAGGCTCTATCTCCATAGGCTCAGGTGGGGTCACCATAGGTGTGGAAACATGTTGTGAGGTGCTAGCCTATTCCCCAGATGCCTAACGTTGTAGTTGATCAAAACATGCCGCTATCTGCTTGGCCTGCTGCATGATGGATGTCTGCCGAGTAGATGCTTCCGCTGACTGCTGATCCTGCACCTGTTGTGCTCGCGTCTGCTGCTCGGAAAGGTTAGACAACTTCCAACTCGACTCTTGAAGTTGTTGTCTCAATGACCTCGACTCACTCTGAGCGGTGTTCAGTTCCTGCTGGATGGAATCAAACCTCTTCACCGCTCCATCCAAGATACTCATCTATCTCCTCAATGCAGTCTCCAACTGCTCCAGTCAAGACTGGAAGTCCTTCTGGTCCTCCAAGCGAGCCTGTTGGAGTTCTTCCACCATGTGAACAGCCCCTGAACTGCGTGCCGCAGAACTGTGAGCAATACTACGCGTCTCCGCTTGATCGTGATGCAACGTCTTTATCCCCGTCTGAATCCCTGTCAACGTCCTGTTTGCTCCCTCTTCCAATTCATTAGTCCTCTGTAGTGCTGTAGCGCTCACGTAGATCGCCTGTTGGGCCTGCTGGCCCACCGCAACGCTCTGTTGGATAGCAGCTATACTAGCTCGAGTAGCCTTATGAGCCTATTGTCCGGCCACAACACTCTGCTAGGCTGCATGGATGGTAGCCTGCTCTGCTACCGCTGATGCAACTGTCGGTACTGATCCCTGCTGACTGAAGGAAGGTGACAGCCCAACGGTACTCGATGAAGCCACAAGTGGATGGACGGATCCTGTGGAACACACGTCGATGTCCATGTCGTTCCATCTGTTCTGTGCTTCATGGGAGTCTGCCATCTTTCTCTCCTCTGACTACAATAATGATGGGAACTCTGGCTTTTGGCTCAGAAATACCTCAAGCAATCTAATAGTGGATAGACTAGATACTGGTGGTACTAGGTCTTGATGTAGTCGTTGACTAGGAGCTATCGAAATTCCCCAATCTCAAGTTTCCCTGAGACGTAGTCCTTAGCAGACAGGGTTCCCCCCCTCACCGGCTAAAGTACTAGGATTTCAGGGAGAATCATAATGCTGTCGCAATTGCCCCTTGCCTGGGGCAGGGAAGAACTGTGGGTGGCCTAATGCCTTACCAGCCGGGGATCGCGACGGCCCCTTGGTCACACCCTATTGGTGAAGGCTGGCCCACTTCTAGGACGTTCCTAATTTCTACCAACCCTCAAGGCAGGTTGGGTCCAAGGCTGGGGGTATACAATCCCTTAGTAAGGGCCCGTCTGTGCACATTCCTTCCCCCAACTACTTGGACCTATGCAGGAATGAGCAACCAACCCACCTCAAAGGGCCACAACTCCTTGGAGTTTCCTTTGGATTCCTTGGGGCCACAACTGAGTAGTCCAATTGCCTCTCCAAGTCTTTAAGTACTGGTCGCTGGTGCAGTACTTCAAATAGTACTGGCCTTGACATAGTACTTTGGTGGAGTACCGGCCTTGGCGTAGTACTTTAGCACGGTAGTAAGGGTCTCAGTACTTGGCACGGCTCAGTTGGGCTCCTCCTGGCACTGTGGTGGCTGCCTCGCCTTGTCGTATGCCGCTCCGGGGTGCTGTACCGGCGCGGTTACCACTACGCTGTGTACTGCCCCTGGTGGGGTGCCGCGATGCCTCTCTGACATCGGATTGGTGCCGTGATGCGGCTAACTACCCCCTCCGAGGTGCCTGGGCGCTCCTCCACTGCCAACCTGCCGCCTCAGCGCGTGGCGCGGGTTGCGCTCGCTTCGCTCTTATCCAAACTCCACCGCGAAGGCCTGGGAAGGCCTCCCGCCATCGGGCGCCGGCTTTGCCATAGCGATTTGCCAAACGATGGTTTGATTCGGCCATCGCTGGCCTGGTACCCGTATCCGCCTCCTCCGACCCGCTGAATGGTGACCCAATGCTTGAGCTGCCCCGCTCTGTTGCTCGCTCGCAGCTCTCCGCCGTGGTTTGCCTCAGCTTCCGCGCTCCGAAACCAGTTGATGGGGTGCTGGTTTTCGCAATGCGCGTCGCGCCGCCACCTTGTCGCCCAATTGGCCAGTAATGGCCCGTGCGGCCGTGATCGGCCACAGTTTGTCCGGGGCACACGCTCGGTGCACTCCTAGGTGGTGGGCATAGATCCTTGGAAGGTTGCTGAGGGTGCGGCAATGGAGTCCGGGATGCTGCGAGCTCGGTCGCGCGAGATTGTGGTCCGATCCTCGCGATCCAGAGGCGTTTGCCAGAAACGACGAGCAAAGTGGATTACTAATAACATGACCAC
>CAJHUC010002696.1:0-19854 GCA_905146915.1 Ostreobium quekettii
GCATCCGTGGCAAGTGTGCCCAGAAAGGGCAGCGAACCCGGGTGAAGAGCCCGGCCGGCAAGGCGCGAAATGTTTGTCCATGCCAAGAGGTCCAGGCGGGCTTGGGGGGTCAAACGAAGGCGATCCCGCCACGATCGTTTCCCTCGTAATAACTCATACAGACTCATCAAGAAAAAGCGGGCCAGCGGAAAGGCCAAATACAACGAAATGGCAGACCCACAGAATTGAGCCAAATGTCGCGCCACTACCCCGCCCGAGTGAAGGAGGGCGCGAGCCCGGGAAGCAATCGCGGCGGCCTTGTTCGGAGGCACCAGAAATTGGCACCGGGTAGTGTCAATGATCACACCCAAATGGGTCTTCCGTTGCACCGGATCCCACTGACATTTGGAATGCTTGAACTCAATGCCAAGAGCCTGAAAAACTCGCCGCACTAAATGGGACCATTCCCGCAAATGAACCGGATCAGACATGGCCGCAATAAAATCATCCAAATATGCCAAAATCAACGCGGGCACCTCCCGCGAGTACTTTAGGTAGTACTGGAGAATGGAGTCATTACCCGCTAAGCAGCCAAATCGAAAACGAGTTCCAGCCCGTGCACATGCCGCAGGGGTCCTTAAGAAACGGACCACAACGAGCATGACATGAGTGAAATCAAAGGGGGCCAAGGAGAGGCCAAACGGCAGCGCCCGACAGGCAAAAACTTCACCACCCATCCGAAAGAGCAAGAAATGCTCCTGATCGGCGCGCATCCGAACATGATGGTAGGCATTCTTGACGTCAAAGCCCACCAGAAAGTCATTCTTTTTCAAAAGAAAACCGAAATCCTTCAAGCGCTCATAACGGAGACCGACTTCTTGAGGTGGCGATTGATCCGCCGAAGGTCGATGACCAAACGGTATTTGGTCTGCCCGTTCTCCGCCGGCTTGGCCACCAAAAAGGCGCGTGAAATCCGGGCGTTGGAAGAAGGCTCCGTCCGGATGATCGCCCCCGTCCGAAGGTACTCGTCGCGCAGCTCCCGCCAAGCTTGCCATTCCGTCGGGGTCCTGAGCGGGTACTCGCCTTGATCGAAAGGGGGCGGAGGGCCCCCCGGGCCCCATTGGAGCGGCGCCCCCGTATGGATCCATTGAAGCACCCGGGAGGGGGCGCCGATGCGTCGCCAGGCTGCAAGACGGCCCTGGAGGCGGGCGTAGGGCGGGGCCTCTAGGCGGCCGGCTTGGGAGGCGCCGATGGGGCGCCGGACGTCTTGGGCTTGGGGCGCTGATGCTTGGCGCCGGAGGAAGGACCGCCGGGGGGCGAGGCCGCGGAAGGTTGGCGATTGAGCTGCGCTTGATGTTGAGCCGCCGCGGACTTCGTCGCCAACTTGAGCTGTTGATTGAGGACCTCCTTGCGGATGTGCTCGAGGGGCTCGTCGATCAAGGGGTCCCAGAACCGGCGATGTACCGCGCCCAAGCGCACGTTGGTCTGGAGCGCTTTCCACAGCCCGTCGAGAGAGGTTCCCTTCTGCTCGCCGTGGAACTGTTGAAGACGGATCAGGCTCTGAAGGCGCGACGTGATGGTCACTTGGGCGTGGACGTACGGCAGGAGTGCCTCCCGGAATTGCAGCGGGAAGGCTGGGTGCGCCACGAAGTCGATCAGCACGGCAGTGAGGTCGAACTGCCACGCGACGTAGGGGGCCCAGTTCTGGTACTCCTGGAAGTAACCGGAGTTGGCGCCCAGGGCCTGCGCGAGCTGCCCGCCTTCGGAGGTGCGGCGGACGTCGAACCGCTCGGGGAAGCGGACTCCCGGAGGTCGGACCACCGGGTTGGTCACCGCTTGCGGTAGGAGCCGGGGGTCGGACAGCCAGACTTCGTCAAGGGAAGCCGTAGGCGGACCGTCGTTGAACCGAACCGCTTGGTCGTGCAGCCACTGCTCGGCCGGAGAACGGTTCATAGAAAGGACTCGGCCGTAGCCGGAGGGACAAGGCACTCGGTGCCTGCGGGTTGTGCCAACGCAGTGGCGCGAAGCGAAACAAGATAAGGAGGGGGACCGAGGGGCTGCCTAAATAGCCGCCCCCGCCGCCCCGCCAAAGCCCGCCAAACTCGAGGGCGCCCTCGCGGGCGGCACCTCGGAATACCGTACTTTGACTGACCCACGGTACTAGGGGTGGCCAGAAATCCCAAGGGCCGGGGTTGAGTAAACCCCAGGTTCAAACTGCACCGTTTGAATCGCCGGTGCCGCCCACCCATCGTCGCCCTTGGCAGAAACCCATTAACAGGATAGTTAACTTCATTTATTCCGAATGCTCAACGATATCGCCACGATTGCAACGTGCTCGGGCTGCCGCGTCCCTCTCAACAGGGTCCCATTACTGTATGCGGCGGGTCAGTACAGTCACTGTTACGGTAACGGAACTACGTTTCCGTTGGGGCCTGGGGCTGTTGCTCATGCGGTCGTACTGTGACCTGCACCCTCATGAGCCACGGATTCGCCGATGATTGTCCGCTCAACAAGGGACAGCTCCAGTCCTCAGGTCGAATCAGGGCGGGGTCGTGCAGCACGCGATAATTATTCTACTGTATAATGATCGTAGATGCAACTAGGGTGGTGTCGCTGCTTTGAGTGGTGTTTACGATGAAGTCCGCTTGCGGGAGGAAAGCCAATTGGCCGGTTGCTGTCGCGTTGGATTCACGAATGGTTGGCCATGTCTGTGCTGCTCGACACAGCAGCAGTTGGGACGCATTTAGACGACAAGCAGGCAATGCACAGAGTCTACTGTCCGACGTCAGTTGTTGTCACATTCCAGTCTGCAGCGGTGCCCCTGCAGTGCGATGTGGAATTCAGAAAACAAACAATAAGACAATGAGAGGGCCGTGGGTTGAAGGATGCATTAGAATAGGCAACACGGGCATTTGGTGGATGGGGAATCAGGACAGTCAGGCAGTGAGGCTGGCACAGCCCCAAATCGCTTGGATTGCGGTACTCACACTATACGACCTGCTTTAACCTAGATCCATTATTAGCGCTGGGCTGGTTTGTTCATGCACCTTACCGATTGAATTGTGGGTGTTGTTTGGTTGTGTTTCTCAGCCGTGGACCGTGCTCCCCGATTTGTCGTTCGTACGAGTGATTCTTTCAGCTTTGGCCCGCCACTCTTCCCTTCCCCTGTCGGCATTCCATGCGGGAACAAATGTCCTTGGCATGCCTCTCTGTCTTTGCAGTCATCGCGGCGACAATGCACGCAGAAAACCGGGTCTTGCGCTGATATCTTCAAGGCGCGCGGGCCCTGGGACACCATGGCACGCTGTACGGAAACATGAGGCTTGCACCAACTATTCACCGCGTCAGACGCGGTGAATGGTTGGTGCAAGCCATTCTGGCAGACTCTGGCAGAATAATTTCTACTACTGTACTTCTGTTAGTTCTGCTGCTTCTGCTATGTACCGTAGTACATGTACGAATTCCTGAATTGAGGAACCTACAGCCCTTGCAGGGTCCACACTGCAGATTCTATTTCGTTTCAAACAGAAAGGAGTCCATTCCTACAACGCTGGTCTCTAAGATGCATGGGAGCCGAACTAAAAGGCAGCATTTACTCCTCACTGTTCACACTTTTGGGGAGGGCTCGCATGTCAAAACACAACACTGCCCGATCATCGTCAGGGCAGCAAGGCCGATCGACGGAACTTGTCAGCACCCCGTGGTGTCCTTATCTGTGCGCTGTACAGCTGCGGCACTCACAGTCTGAGTGTGACAGTCTTTCCGGGGGAGTGCTGCCGCAATTTGACGCCCACCATTTTCAGCATCTGTTTCGATGCGGAGTATGTGGGATCCACGGCCCTGCCCTCTGCCTTGTCCTGAACATGAGGAAAACTTGACATCAAATGTACGGCCATCACACCACCCTGATGCACCTAGTGCAGTGTGGACTTCTACAGAACAGGACGTGGACACAGCGCAGTGTGGTGTCGACAGCCCACGTTAACTAACAAACGGCGACAACGACAATTACGTACACGCCACGGCGAAAGCTCCCAGTTGCCCCCGGGGCGGGAAACGGTTGTGGTCAGTCAGCCAGCATTGCCACTCAGCTGTGCATGGTGTCATGCTGGCTCTTAAGTGGCCGCTCTAAATCCCGCACAAGAGTACACCACTTGCACATGCGTTGCCACTATCCGGTGTTCACATGTGTGCTATGATGCGCTGTGGTACTGTGCCCATCGCACAGCTGACTTCTGACAATCACATGTGCTCATTCTGTGCTTTGAGTGCATGTTTCCCACTGTTCAAACTACTTGTTGGTTGTGTCCTGCCCCACTGCGCCAAGAGAGCTGCATCTGTTGTACACTCCAGTACATGCAACGTGGAACCGACACACTGGCCATTGCAGATATCTCTAGAGATGTCTTATCAGAAGAAAATGTCAGTTTTCAACAGTCTACAGGGACATCGCGATGCCTGGCAACAAAGTGCATGCTTGAAGGCGCTCTAGTGCACACCACATTCTCTTTGCACTCTGGAGGCGGGAAGGTAAGGACGACGCCATAGAGCTTGGGCGCAACAAGAATAAGTAAATGGGTTGGAGATGAAGTTTCAATGAATGCCTTGGAGCAATCAACTGTCTGACATCATGTCACATCGCACCATGGTCATCTGGCATCCAGTCAGCGAAGTGGTCTTTTCTGGCTGAAGGTCATTATCTCTCTAGTGATTATTGTACGCTAAAAACTACAGGCAAAAAAGCTGGAGAGAGTACAGCCCTCGCATGCAATCCCGCAATAATTTCTTCAAAGTGTCAACTGGCCAAGTACCTCGGTGTATATGCCAATCCACAACTATTGCAACGTCCTCTTGTGCTATGCAACCTCCCGCCTAGCTTAATGTACCCATAAATCGTGTGCCAGTGCAATAAACACACAACCTTAGAGGTGCAAGCGAAGCAACAGATCAACAACGTCCAAGAAAGGTTATTACAAGTTCTAAAGGTGAAGAGTTATATGTACATGTATTGTACAATAAATACAAACTACATCTACAGGAGCTTGTTTCCATTTCAGGACATGGCACATTATTGGTACCTGATTGGCACTTGATTTACGCATTCACATTAATTCCTATACATCGTATTACGTCGGGGTCAGCACTGCCAAGGCAAAGGCAGACTATTGTGTGTGCCAAGTGCAGCCTCTTAGCAGCTCAATGAAAGTCACAATGTTGTGTCATACCTCATGAAACACGACTTCCTTGATTCCTGCCTGGATGATGAGCTTTGCGCACTCATTGCAAGGGAAAAGTGTGACGTATATTTTCTGCAGAAACACATGAATTACACCTACGATTAGCACTTCGGATTGGTTGCAAGCGCATTCATGCGCAAATGGTGAAAACACTGATGCCACAAAGCCCCCGGTCCAATGGCATTGAGCCATTATGGTTTTATTATGGGTCTTTGGTGCCAATATGTGCCATCTTCATACAGGAAACGTGCATTCCTCATTTAATGGGGGACATTTGTTGTGCACCAAGTTTGCAACACTGTTTGGTGCACATCAAGCATTCGTGCAGTTATTGGTGTACACCAATCGTAGCTCCACACCTATGGCTGCTTGTGAATCCTTCCACAAGATCCCACTCATTCATGCAACAAGAGCAGCGATCACGGCACTCAATTGACACACCGCTCCAGAGACCGAGGCCGCATTCTTGTTCAGAATGGCATTGGCCTCCGCATGAACAACGTAGGGATACTTGGTCCCAAGAGGGTCGCCGCATCTGGATTTCTTGGCCCATGGAAGCTGATGATCGGAGCAGCCGCGCGGAAAGCCATTGTACCCGATGCCTAGAATGACATTCTCTTGATTCACAATGCAGGCTCCAACCTGCAACACAGAGATTCGAAGTATGGCATATTGTGAAACACGCGGAAAAGATAATCATTTTCTGCCAAGCTGTCCTGTGAGCTTCTGGAAACAAAGTGCACTCTTAGCAAATCGGTGTGTTTGTGTCGAAACCACCTTGTTTAATGCTAGCAATTACAGTCCCAGGTTCTCTGCTCACTTTCCACCCTTTGTGGTGCATGCCAATGCTTCAAAGACAGCCTGTCCGACATCAGTTATCCTACAAGTAAAACATGCCTCACCATCTCACACAAACAGATCAATACTGTGTTGGCACCCAACTTGAAACCCACACCCTGCAGAGGTACCCTGCACTTTTCGGACAACAGGGCAACTCTCATTGGAGCCTTTGTCCCACCTGCCTATTAGGATCCTTGGATCGTTGTGCGCTCAGAAATGCCAAAGCCATGAAGTAGTCATCCCACGTTAGAAACCTGAAAAGAGCCATTGCCCAATATTCATGAGCTGCAGTGCCCGCTATGTTCATTTGCATTGACACTGATTGCTGCAGAGGCAAAAATTGTCAACGACTAGCACTCCATTGAACTTTGTGGCAGCAAATCCTTGAATCGCCCAATAGATATCATGGCAATGTTTTTGGAAATTTTGGTGAATGTGAACAGTGCACATACATACCAGAGCTATGCTTTGTTTCCTTGTTCTTTGCTCAGCGCACTGATGTCTGCAATTCTGTAGTGGTTAGGTACTTCTGTATCTTCACTTGTACCGAAACATTCGTTTGAGAGGTGGATCCCCAATGCAGTAGAAACAATGCCATTTTGAGAACAATTGGCCATGGCTTCAGCCACACAGCAGGTGTGGTTTGGCACATGCATAGAAGGCATGAGCAGGTATTTGGAGGGCACAAAATCCAACAACAGAATGAGACTGCTCTGAAGATGTGCTCTGATTTGATCTGGAATGGAGGCCGCTGAGTGGATCTCAAAGCTGGGGGCACTTGCAATTCATCATCAATTACATCCCAACTGTCTGATGGGTCACAGCTCGCCACATTGCAATCTGTGAGAATAGCAATCCAGTGTAACCTACCCCGATGAAGATTCATTTGTCCAATCAGCTGAACAGTAGCTTGTATATGTAGAAGTTAGACTTGAGAATGTAGTCTTTGGTATCTTTTCGTTGACATGAAACTGCATGATCGAATAGCAAATTGCTAAATTTCACCTGCCAAATTAGAATACAAATTCCTGATACTCTCCATCCATTCAACGTAAATCTTGTTCAACTCTTCTTGCTCACATTTTGTCCTGTGGGAGTAGTTCCGCACTGCACCTGCAACATGATGATGGCCCTTTGACCGAAGCAGTGCTTGTGCTCCAATGAACAGCCGATTTTCCCTTCTACCCAGCATGTGCCGCCATATGCCGCCAACGCCTATGAGGCCAACGGGGCCTGCTGTGCGATTAACATGCTTTCATAGTATGATCTAAAATGTATGCATGAACTTCGCACATACATCCGCACATAACACAGGCCCCCCTTTACATTGCCAAAAGGCAGAATAGGCTTTTGACATTGTCTTGTGTTGATTTTATTGGGGGGGTATTCATGTCACGTTTCTTGCCCGGTTGGTTGTAACAAGGAATTACACACATACCACATGCATACATTCGTGTTATGCGTTCGTGCTGGCAACTGCAGTCCCCAGTACTCAGCCACCCACCCGTCGCGAGGTGACGGGTCCCACGGGTCCACCATGGGCCGCATCTCACCGGGCCCCTCCGGTGGCTTCGGGGTCCCTTTGCGCGACGCCAACACGTTGGCCAGCACAGCCTCCACGGCCTTCAGAACGACAGCCGTCGATCCGACGAGGAGACACCACGACAGCAGCATCGCGGGCGGCCCTCCACGCGATCGCCGCCCAGCCCGCCTGCCCGCTTCTACCCCCGTCCGCCGGCAACCAATGGGATCCTCCCTGCAGGACACCAGGCGCACGCACCCCATTGCTTGACGCTGGCGCTCAAGCATAACGCGTTCCGGACAATTTGCGTCCAGTCACACTTTCGAAACTGATCCGCAGGTGCAAGGAATCTTTTCCACCGCTTTCAATTGTGACAAAAGCAATGGCGATGAAAGGATTCACACCCCGCGTTGCGCTCTGCGTCGGCTGCAATCTAAACACTGGAGACGATCTCACTCAAAGTCCTGCGAGGGTGTGTTGGCCGATCGAAAAACTTGCCTTCCTTCCCGCCAGGCAGCGCAATCTTCGCTAGCTGCAGCAAGACGGTTCCGCCGTCTCCTGGGCCTCCGCGCCAACCGTCGCCCCTGCGGCCCCTCTGGTCTCTCCGCAGTCCTGGCGGGAGCGGCAATCTGGCACCCCAGACCCCTATTTAGTACCTTTACGGAGCCGCGTAGGAAAGGAATGCCCAGCCCGGGGCCCCAACAAAACGAATGCGACCGACACAGCGTTGCAGCGTACCTTTCGCCCACCGCGCTCGACCGCGTCGCGGAGGCTGAAGTCGCGGCCCTGCCGCCACCGGCATGGCGGAGCAGGTGGGGATTGCGCCGCCATGCCGCTCGGGCGTCGATGCTTTTCGCAACGGAGTCGCCGTGGCGCTGCCGCCCACGGTGGGGTTTGTTTTTCACCCCTCGCCCACCCTGGGCCGTCAGCAAACAGACGTTTGGGTTTTCACACGTGCCCGTCACAGCCCATAGATTGTGTATGGGATCCCCCTTGCCGTGCGGACGGATGTTTGGACTCGGGGAATTTTGGCCTGCGCCGTCTGCGGTCTCCGGCTGACGGCCAGCCGCTCGGTGTGCCGATTTGGCGACAGTCGCTGCAGGGGATAAAGAGGGTGGTGGACGAGGGCGCACACTATGAGGCGCAGCAGATGTACAAGACCGTGCACCACAGGTACCACACGAAGGGGATGCTGGAGGACAGCTACAAGATACTCGAGGTGCTCCCCCCATCCCCAGAGTCGTTCCAACGCCTGGCTTGGCCCCCCCACATCCTGATCCCCACAATACTATCTGATTTTCTCTTCGGAAACGGAACGCCTGTTCTGGATTGTATTTGTCTCATAATGGAATGTTGTCATCCATACACTGTGTTGATTTTGTTGCTGTGAATCAAATTGCAACTCTCAGCAGACAACATCGAAACAGTGTACGCAACAACATGAAAGCGTCATGCCTGCGCCCAGTCACTTTCGAGACAGCAAGGGCAGTGCATGCGCAGCACGCATCTACAAGAATGGGAGGTTCCGTTTGGGACTTGGGATTGGGTGCCACCAAAGCCTTGGGAACCTGATAGTGACAAAGTGCAGCCCTTGCATATGCCAGGACATCATGATCCTTGAGCGCGGTGTGAACTGCCGGAATAAGGAATTGTGAACACAAAGGAGCTAACAGACTCCCTTGTGAGGGTGGTACACACCCTAGATTAGGGCTGCCTCTGTTAGGACAGAGGGAGCACCTGGATTCTTAGTTTGGATCCCAGATTTTCCAAAGCATCAACAGAATCTATATGTATCGGTATCATGGTCAAGGTGCATGAGCACCGATTAGCGCAACAGGGTGAAAGAATTGCAAGGGAGTTCATTGGAACACATGCACAGATTTATTAAGGCAATGTGATAAATGACACACTGATCAGGGCCAAATTTTCTGCTGATGTCAAATCATGAAACAGCATCATTTGTCTCAGCGATCTACAAGTCCGTCACAATGCTTTGCACAAAAGCACCCCATTCCTATGGGGAATGCAGAAGTTTAATGTCGTGTGGTACACCAACAGTTCCCAAGGTTCTGTGTTGTGCATCAGTGATCTCATCAGAAATGATGACACCTTTCCAAACTTGAGAAGACACTAGGCTAGCACATCCAAGATGATAAAGGCATTGACAGGAATTGCGATTGTCTTGTTCAGGAGGGCGCTGTCCTGCAGCTTGCCACAGGCCATCTGACATGTGGTGTGGAGCTGGGCCTGATGCTGATCGAGGTATCTTACTTTTTCTTTGCTCAATCTCACAGCTAGAATGCCTTCAGTGGCCGTGGATAGCCCTGGACATAATGTAGGGACAGTTAATGGTGCTGTTGTGCAGAGGCCACTAGTTCTTGGGAGTTAGGAACAAGCTATGTGAGCCATTCCACTGCTTGAGCGAAAATGTACTATGAAAATTTTTGCCACAAAGTTGCCAGGCACTCCACCGCATAGGGCTATTTGGAGTCTGCAAAATCAAGAGACGAAAACACAACAGGGAAGTGTGTTGATGTTGTGTGAATTTAGTCACACACAGAGCAACCCATTCTGAATTGCTTGTGCGTAACTCATGTCTGCACTGGTAATTGTGTTGCTAGTGCCAGCAGCAACGACAGAATGACATCAGCTGAGTAACAGGCCAACTTTTCCATGGGTATGCCAACATGGAACACTGCTGCACTGTGTGCAGAAGGTTTGCAGTTTATCGCAGTGCTGCAGGAGCTATGGTGTTCTATGCTGCGTCATCTGAATAAGTTGTAGATTGACTGAACTGATCAATGGGCTTGTGTTTCCAGGCCTATGAGAAAGATGAAGTCGGGCTGACAGAGGAGGCATGCAGGAGAGTGGACCACATGCTGGATGGCCTACCAGAACCTCCTACCTGCAGCAGTGAAGGAAGCATCGATGGCAACTGCAAGGGGACTGAGGGCTCAAAGGTGGATGAGGCTCTCAGGCTGTTGACGGCAGCCATCAAATGGGGACACAAGTGAGGCTGGCAGAGGGCATGCAAAATGTGTGGCTGGTCACGGCGCAGGTCGGGGGAGTGATCTGTTGGTTGTTGGCAGGCAGTTTGTTGGCACAGACTGCAGTTATGGCTCGTTGGGCTCCAGAGCTCAAGAGTTGATTGGACGCCAAGTTGTGGTGGGCTTGCCAAAGTCAGGGTGTGAGGCCATCAAGTTAAACCACAATTTGGCAAGCTTGTTGACAAGTAATGGATGAGAGAACCCCTTCACATGAACGCCGTCCCGAACTGCAAAAGCAGTAATCTACTATGAAACCTACTATCTTTCTCTTTGCTGATGGCAGCAAGCCTTCATGATGCGTAGGCAAGGCGCAGGGGCGTGGGAACGGCGGCTGCACGACCGTGCAGCACGCTTCGTCTGGGGATGGCAGGGATGGAGCAGATTGGCACTCGTCTCTGCCCATTATGCCCAGGGCAGCGATTGGCAGGGATTTGCAAGCGGTGAGTTGGGTCATGGAAGCTTGCCCCAGAAGGAAGACCCTTGGGCCATTGGTAGCCCCATGTCTTTGTGCCTGTGCTTCCAAGGCAATGTACACAGTGCCTCACAATATTTTGTCAACCTCTTGCAGGTCATAAAATGTGGCAGGAATAGCCTGCTTGAGTTCATCCATGTGAGAATGCGCTCAGCACAGTAATCCTGCTTGGAGAACATTGGCACAACATCCCGCAAGAGCCAGCAGTGCCGTACATCCTGCCTCACCCTGCTACTGTACAGGAGACATGAACAATCATTCTTGGCTGAACAGCTGTCTTCCTAGAAGTATGTGCATTGCCACAGGTGCTAGTTGCGCCTTTAAAAGCATTCGAAATGATTGCCACCCTACCGCGCATCCCAGATGCACTCCTGTTGTGGGGGCTTTCTTGAAGCTGTTGTGAATAACGTGCTGCAGCTTTGGCCACCTGCGCCCGAATGGGAGAACCCTGCGAGGAGGACTTGTTTGTGGCCCGGGCGGTGCTCCAGGTATTGGCCTGGGCCCGTGTGGACCAGTTGGCTGACAGGGTGAGCAGCGCACAGAGCCTGCTGACAGAGTACCAAGAGGACAGGCTGTTGCCAGAGACGCCACTCATGCACTGCATGCAGCTGATGATCCAGGTACCATGCTGGTGTCTGGTGCGTGATGGCAGTATCCGCCTGTTGTGTTGCCCGTTGCCGGAACGATGCGTCTGTCAAGGTGTACCTCACAGAGAATATGTCGTTGGTGCCTGCTACACATCAAGAGCTTAGCTTTGCCAACTCTTTCATGAAGATAATGAAAGTTGTGGCGCATCAAAGGTGAATATGGCGACAATGGATGGCGGGGAACGTGTGGCAATGATCCAGTGCTCAATGCGGCGGTAGGTGTTTTAGCAAAACGGTGAATTGAGTACTAATCCTTGATGGCCTTGCACCCTGTGCCTGAGGGAGATTGTGCGGGAGAAATTGTTGGCTGACAACAACGTCAAACTAATCATGGGTTTATTGGCGCTGGTCGCAGGCACTGAACAAGAACTCCGCCACGCTGTTTCAGATGCTTCTGAACAAATACGATGCCAGCCTTTCTCGCGACCCTTCCCTGAGTCATTTGCTACAGAAAGTCGAGCAGGTGTTCTTCGGTGCGCAGCAGACCAACGGCTTCGGCGGCATGCTTGGCGGTCTGATGCAGATGCTGGCTGGCGGGGCCCCATGCAGCTAGCGCCGCAGGTGTCGTGCAAAGGGTGGGCTCTTGGCTGGGCATGTGGCTGATGTGTCGACGGGTGGACGGGGGATGTATGGGGACTTGTACAGTTCAATTTATTTGCGTTCAGTCTGTGTAGCTGCAAGGGGCATGGATTCGTTGCGGTGTGCCAGAATGCGCCTCACGTCGGCCGAGTGCCGCCCACTGTTGAAAGAACGGGCCTGGTTGCGAACGCGTGACGTGCAAAGAATGCCCAGTGCTCTTCTTGCTGTGCTTCGCTGCGCTCGACTGGTGTTTGGGCGTCAATCAGTGGAGCAGTGGAAGAGTATCCCATTTTGGCAGCTTGTTGCTCCCCAAATCAATGCAGCTCCGCATGGATGGCCTGCAAAGCAAGATAGGTGCGCATGAACTGGCAGCTGCGCTTTCACCTGTCCTCCCAGCCGTGCAGCCACCTTCGTCATTGCGGCGGGAGTGCAAGGTGTCCCCCACAACGCAGACGGGGAATCCTTCACGCAGACCGTCGACATTCCTTCTGTGCACGGCGGCCCTTGGCTTGGATCATCGCAGCAGCACTACTGCCAAACAATGTTCTGTGCCCGACGCCACACGACGGTCTGCGGCTCCCTGCCCAGTGCACTTGTTGCCTGCTGATTTGCGCACACGGACGTGGGGTGTGTGGCCATGGTGCGCGGCGAGGTGCAGGCGCACGCATCTTCCGAATCGGTGCAGGAGTAGACCCTACCCCACCTGTGCAATGTGATAGCTGTGCCTGCAGTCTGCACGCTGCAAGGGTTGTCCCCAACCGGAGGCCCTGAATTGGGTACACCAGTCGGGGAAAGGCGTCGCGGCGGGATTGACCTCTATTAAAGTTGCAAACAGGTCAACAGGAGTGATGTCCTGGACTGGTTTGCTGAACAGACCGTGAGGTGTCGGAAGGTAGGACATCAACTTGGTGGCGTCCTCTCGCACCCCACGTGGTGTGGACCCTCGCGCTCGGCTTAGAAGCGAGTCCTGGCGCGCACCGAGGTAATGCATTGCCACGGTCCCCTTGGGCATCATCCGTGGCGCCATGGACAGACAGCTGCGCCCTTGGGCGGGTTGCGAGCTCACTGCCCATCAAGCTCGCACGGCCGTGAAGTGATCGTGGTTGGGTGGGGCGTCAGCAAAATGTGGCGTGTGGGCAAGGATTGCACGACGGCGCTCTCATCGTGAGAGGGCGCCATCACGCACTGTTGCGCCGCAAACGTGACGTGCCGCCCTCTGCGCTGACGCAAGAGCGCACAGAGGAACCGGAAGTGCGCGACTCGTTGCGAAAACCCGTGAAGCTGTTTAAGGGTCGCAATGCGGCGGTGGTTAGGACTCGGGCTCGTGCTTGGCGGATACGGTGACGCGGGAGACTGCTTCGATGATTTAGGGCTGTCCATCGCCGGTGGTCACCGCGATGGACGGCCCTGACATTCTCGTGAGAATGCGCAAGTTCCAGAAGCCCGTGGGGGCCGCCTGGGAGGTGGGCATGGAGGGCGCTCGTGGCGCCGCGCTGCTGGGGCGGCCGGGGCCGGTTGAATTTTGCCGGGCGGAATCGGACTCCCCCCGGAATGTAGGACTCGCACCGTCGCTTTCCCTGTGCAGTCGTTCAGTACTGTGTACTGTCCTTAGGCACTGCCAGCAATCAAAAACAGGATGGGCAACAGAGGGGCTAAGCCTTGAGTCCGCAGAGAGCAAAAATCATAGGTGGACGAAAATGGAAATGCTGTCATTCCATAGTTGCCCTCGCGCGCGGGAACAGGGCAGAGGAAGTCGGCTCAGCGTCCACGGTGTAGAAACATGGCGACCAATCCGAAGAACAGCATTCAGGGATTCTGGCAGGTGGGAGGAAATCGTGAAAGCAGCCCGCGGCCTTCAGTCCTTCGACGCGTTAGGAACGCAGCCAAGACGTGACTCGAATAAGATTTAAACACAACAGTTCAGCCATCACCCGCAGGCAAAGTTCGTTTCCCTTTATGCATCAAAGATTTTCGCAGCCCCGTTTGCGGCCCCACCCCCAGGTTTCTCCACCACCAGTCGGCGAAAAATAGAATACAGCGCCCCAGGGGCTGGCCGCTGGGCCAAAAGAAGAACCGGCGTTGCACCCGTCAAAGAATGCCAGTCTATTTCCGAAGGCAACCCCCTACTCATGCTTCTATAAATCCCATGGACCTTGAGAACGGGATTGGAGCACATAATCGCCCACACCACAAGTTGTCTGCCGGATCACGCCTGACAACCCCACAGAGGCCGCAACGTGTGACCCCAGAGCAAAACCACCTGCAGCAGGGCTGCACCAGGATGAGGTCGAGAGGGCCTGGACATGAATTCTGCGAGTCGAGCCACGGAGCGTCCAGTGCTCTTCGGCCACTTTGCTCCCACCTTCCCCACCTCTGCACCCCACCACCCATAGCCCCGGCGCAGCCAACACTCCACAAAGAATAAATTGCACAATTCACAGAGTCCTCTCAAGTGCTGCCCTGCACACTTCCCCTTGAGCTTCCCTTCCTGCTTGACTGCGCCTGCGCATCCTCCTGACCTACTGACAGCCGAGTTCGCGGGGCGTGCCCCCTGATAGAACCCCCTGACTGGCGGGGCGTGCCCTCAGCCACAAACTGGCCCCCAACACCCACGCTACTGTACAGCCGCCTGTTCCCCACGTCACTGCCAAAGCTGTCCAGCAGCCCGTTGGGTACGAAATCCTCCCGTTCTGCAGCCGCCTCAGCAGCCCTCGCCCTCAGCCTCGATGGCGTCAGCTGCCTCTTGATGCCATGGGCCAGCGGTGTGTGGTCCCCTTTGAATGCCGACATCGCGTCCTCCCTGCTTGCCGCACCGCTTGCCACGTCTATGGGGATGGGCGAAGGCAAGGGTGGAGGCCCGTCGTCCTCCCCAACCAGGTTGGAGGGCGCCCTCCGGCGCCCGTGCTTGTCGAGCATCTTCATGAGCGTGTCGATCAGCATGGGAAAGGAAGGCCTCTTGCTGTAATCCTGGTCCCAGCACATGTTCAGCATGTCCACATACTCTGGAAAGAAATCCTCGGTGATGGCCGGCCTGCAGCCATCGATCACTGCCAGCATGATCTCACGCTGGCTCTTGCCAGGATAGGGACGGTGGCCGGACATCAGCTCCCACATCAGGATGCCAAACGAATACACGTCCACAGCCGGAGTCAGCATGCCACCCTTCAGCAGCTCGGGGGGCATGTGGGTCACTGTGCCACATGTGAAGGTCTGTATGTGGGTCTCTTCTGCCATGAAACGGCTCAGCCCAAAGTCCCCGACCTTGCACGTAAAGCCGCGCGAATCCGAGTTGTCCCCCTTGAGGAGGATGTTCCCCGGCTTGAGGTCGCCATGTATGATTCGCACCGAGTGTAGGTAATGCATGGCATGGGCTATCTCCAGGCCAGTCTTCAGCACGTGGCCTATGCGGTACGCCCTGGCTGGGCCGCGAAGCAGGAAAGAGCCATCGCTGATGGCCTTCTCCAGCGACCCGCGGTCGCAGTACTCAAGCACGATCCATGTCTCAAACCTGGATCCAGTCGTGACGTCCAAAGACTGCGATGCATTGAAGGACCCGAACAGCTCCTCAGAAGGGTTCTGTGCATGGCCACGGTGGCTGCCCAGGCCCTCCTCCACGGCGTGGCCGTTCGTGTCGAAGAAGACGTCCTGGTCCCCCTGCTGCTGCACGCTGGACATCTCCCGCGTGCTGATGTGGAACGTCTGCACCACGTTAGGGTGGGAGATGTGCTTGGACAGGAAGGCCTCGAAGGGCTCCCCCACGTTGGTCTGCAGTGTCTTGTCGTTGTGGCAGATTATCTTCACCGCCACCGTGGTGCCCTGCCAGGAGCCCTTGTACACGCGCCCGAAGCCGCCCTTGCCCAGCGGCGCGCCCAACTGCACATCCGACAGCTGCAGGTTCCAGTGGTTGCTCCCGAACTGCGCGTCCGCCCCGATCATCCCCTTGCCGGATCCGCCCGTGTACATTGCCCCCTCCACGCTCACCCCCCGGGTCACCGCCCCCTTGCCGGCGACCTCGCCGACGTACGCGGGCGGCGCCATCTGCCGCCTGAACCACACGATCACGATGGTCGTGATGACGCACAGCGCGAGCATCGCCCCGAACACGGACACGCTGATGATCACCAGCACGTTGGTGCCCCCGGAGCCCTCAGCGGGCACCGGCGACTGGCTCCGCGCCACTGGAGTGCCCGGCTCCACGCACACGCTCTTGGTGTTCTGGTCGGCCAGCAGGTCCTGCAGCAGGGCGTCCTCCGCGCCCACGTCGCACTGCAGCGCCGAGAAGCACAGCCGGCAGTTGCCACCAGACTCGAAGTCGATCGCCACGTCCTCCAGCAGCAGGGAGTTGCGGCCCTGCTCCGAGAATGTCTGCGTGCCGGGCATGGATGGCGGGCGCGGCTGCCTGGACAGGTAGCTAACGTAGGTGGAGATCGGCCCGGGGCAGTCCTTGACGCCAAGGACCACGCCCAGGAAGCTCGTCTCGCCCAGCGTCAGGGTCTTGAGGAAGGCGATGTCGAACTTGTCCGCCGGCACCGCCGGCTGCACGAATATCAGGTTCTGGAAAGTCACCTGGGCGGGGGGCGCCACCACGAACAGCTTGGGCGCCGCCGTCCACTGGATGACGGGCGACGGCCCGCCGTCCACCGCCTGGGCGCCCGTGATCAGCACCGACTTGCGCACCACCAGCTCCTCCACGCCCCAGCTCTCGTCGTCGCACCTGAACGATCGCCAGACGCGGATCGTCGACACCAGCGGCGACTCCGTGCTGTTCAGCGCCGACCGGAACGCCCTGCAGTTGCCCACGTCCAGGCTGCCCTGCCCCAGCGCTGCAAGGTCCTGCGCCGACCCCGCCATGGCCCACAGCGCCAGGCACGCCAGCGCCAGGCCCCCCGACCCCCCGCCCCGCCCCCGCCCTCCCATGGGGCGCCGCCCCACGCTCCCAGCCCCTCGCTTCCCCGACGCCGGCCAAGCCTCCACCTCGGCAGGCGCCCGAGCGGCCCAAACCGCCCTGAGCGCCCTCCGGCAGCCTCACTGGGCAACAGTCGCGCACACACCGACAGGCCGCGTGCTTGTCCAAGATTCTGCCGCGCCTCCCTTCACCAGGCAGCCCCGGCTCAGGGAGTGGCAGCGTTCGGCGGGTGCGCGGCTGCCGAGCGGGGCTCAGGGCGTGGGCTCTGGGCGCCCATGCCGGCCGGTGCCTGCGTGCCTCTGGTGATACGCCGCCCCGCAGACCAATCCGCTTGATTCGAGGCGCTAGCGCGGGTGCTGTTACGGATCCGCAACGTCAAGCCGGGGCCTCCAGTCGCGGCCAGTCTGTCGCGCGGACGGTGTGGCACGCCCCCAGCCCGTCATGACTGATGATCGCGCCGGCGCCCGGCAAACATCATGGGGGTAGGATACGTGAAGGGCGCGGAGCGGCCGGTGAGGGGAAGGCGCTTGTAAGGGGGGTGCTGACTGGAGCCCGCGTGACTGACCTCAAGGCACGGTTCGTGCCCCCTCGCGCTCGCCCGCGGCGCGGCACGCAATGGAATGTGACCCCCCGCAGCGCAGAGTGTGGCGGCCGTGTGCGAGCTGCCGCCTGCCACCTGGCCCTCTGCAGGGCGCGCCTGGCCGGCGCGATACCTGGTCGCCGCCTGTTTCAGTGAGCAGCGGTCTGTTGAAAAGAATATTGCAAGCACGAAAAAGGACTGGTTTGTGGCAAGATCTGTGCGAATAGAGGCTCTCAAGGGGCTGTCGCACCCTAAAATGAGAAAAAAAGAAAACTGAGCTCAGAGTCGGCGGAGATGGGGAACAGACGATCTGAGATAACCACTACTGTCAAAGCGGCTAGTGGCACGATGAGACCCACTTCAGTTTTGTGTTCATGCAGTACCGTGGGTTTTGAAGCCCTTCCGCATCGGAAAATTTTACCGTCACGTTTTTTCCTCTGCATTTTGTTTTTCAGAGCATTAGACTTATTTTTCATGTTGCTCCTCAAAGTTTTCTTGAATGAGGGTTGTCTATCTTATTGTTTTGTGCGCAAAAAAGAGCCATCCGCTACGTTACTATACGGAAGGGTTTGAAAGCCTACGGTGCTCCACGCGCCTGACCACAATGTGTGGCGTCGAGCCTCGTACCGCCGCAGGATTGGCGTCCAAGTGACGAATCTTACGGCAATGAGCTGGTCACGCATGAAAATGGACACCCGCCTGAACGAGCTGAACTCGACGGCGAAGATGCGCCCAAAATGGGCGACTGCCAGTGCGGCACGTAACCAGGGAACGGGGCACAATCCCCGCGTGTGTACAGAGAAAGGCAAATGTGGGGTCCCAAACCAGCGTCTTTTCCAAGTAAAGCCGCGCGTCCACATATAGTCCAAGCGCGGGTTCCGTTTCCCAACAGGATACCGTTACCAAGAAACCTACAATGGGCGGTACCTTGTACATCGCACACACACGTTCCCGTCGAGCGTCGCGGTACCGCAGCCCCTATGGTAACGTTTCCACGCGCCAAAGTACACACTCCGTTCGGTTCCCTCGACTACCACCGTTTCCCTTAGTACTATATGCCCGGGTAACCGTGTCCCGTACTTGGCAGGTCTAAACACACCGTAATCCGTTACCCTAGCACCGTTACCCGCAAAGCACAGTACCAAACACGTATGCCCACGTACCGAAACGATTTCCCACGCCACTCGGGTTCCAGTACTCCAATACTTAAGCCGTTCGGCCCCTCCAACACAGTTCCCAGCGGTTTCGCACATCATTACCCTTTGTCTCCGAACCCGTCATCCTACCATGCTCAGTCCTGCGCCACCATGCCACGTCAGGGTCACTGCCGGCGCCGCCCTGGGTAATCGTGGCTGCCCCATGGTAACGGCTGTCCCCACAATGGTAACCGTGGGGGTTGCCATTGTGACCGCCGCCGCCACTGGGGGTAATCGTCAGGTCGTCATGGCAACGGCCAGGTTTCAGGCGTCATGGCATTTCTCTCCTCATGTAGACCACTAGAAAAGGGCACAACTGGTCATCCAAAAGGGGTACGGCCGTTCATCTTACTTCATCGTTGGGAACAATCCTCATGGCGCAACGTCAGGGTCATGGTACATCGTCCGGTCGTCTTCAAGGCTATTGTCCATCATCTAGTCATCTTCAAGGCCACGGCACATATTAACAAGTGGCAGGTCATCATCATCAGTCATTCGGCACGTCTCTCACAGATTCGCCACATCGGTGTCAATCACGCCTGGGCATCACACATCTTCCCACGCCCATGTTCATCTATTATAGATACAACTACCGTACTGATAAAGACTCAAAGACTATAATTGGCCCACACGGAAGTATTAATGAAAATGTACCAATCTCCACAGGGTGTTTGGAAAAAGCCACAAATGCCAGCAGCATGAATTGCGTACTACTCCTCGACGTCCTTGCAGCAAGGAACCATTACTGTCCTTTTACACGACAGTCCGGCAGCGCAATATCACCGTCCTCGTCATCAAACGCGAGAGCTGCGTGGGCCGGTGTTCTAATTTCGGGCGGTTGGCTGGGGC